>JARHVA010002476.1:732500-997500 GCA_037957365.1 Torreya grandis | reverse complement strand
TACCAAAAAAAAACCTCCCAAATTCTCCTAAACCTACCCTCACCCCATTTACCATCCCTCTACTTTCCCTCTCTCCCTCTAAATCTAAAAAAATTTCCCAAATGACGCATTAACTACTTTAACTTCAAATTCAACTCGAAGAGGATCTTACCTCATCTCTCCATCTCCTCTAGGCTAGAATAACTAGCAATTATGGTGGTGCATATCCCACTAGGTCCCCTCTTAGCTCTATCATCTTTGCCCACACAAACCCAGAGCTCTTTTTCTCTAATCAAATGTTTTAAATGAGTTTTGGTGGGCCACCAAACCCCCTTTTGTCAAGTTTAACCCACTAATGTTAGTAGTCTTGACCTAAGATGTTGATGTTATCAATACTTCCTATTGACATCAATGACATAACTAATGTTGTTACCCTTACATTAGATTTTTCAACCCTAAACACCACACTTTAGACTACACCCTAAGTCTAGGATAACTTGGAGATCACATATATCTCCCCCACCATGAAAACCAACCTTGGAGATCACTTAAATCTCCACCCATGATGACTTTGACTAGAGCTCATGAATATCTCCTTGACCATTGACCCTTTTAAACCAACCTTGCATTACTTGTCTTAACCACTTTGCTACCTTGCTATAGTTGGCTATTGTATAAATTCATGTCTATCAGGTGTTCTAGATCATGACCAAGCCAGTCATATCACTTGCAACCTTTTGTGTTTACCAAGAGCACTTCCTACCTTAGACACGTGGAACACATGGACCATTAGAGATACAACTTTGATCATTTTAACCTTATCAACTATCACTTACAAGCTATGATTTAGTTATTTCTATTTGAGTCCTCCTTTCCTTTACCTATTATTAATTATGTCAACTATCACTCATAGTAGAATATGTGCAAGTAGCACTATTACCATGCTCTCACTCAACATCTAACTACCTAATTAACTCCTTATCAAACTAGTCCTTGATTCTAGATTCTCCTTTGTCACTTCTTATTTTGAGGGAGGATACCTCATCCAATACTTGGAGCATCCAACTTTTATTTTTGTCATACAACTTGTCAATATAAATTACAAAACAAAAAGGGATAAATGTAGACACCAAAATTATGCCACACACATGTGTAACTCCCTATGTCTAACCCCGCCTTTAGACCCTTTTAATAATTAGCCTTCCTAACCCATGTTTTTACCCCTCACATATTTAATTAATTTAAAATATTTAATTAAGCTAATTAAAAACTACTTATGCCACCTTACTTGGCCACCTCATCCTAAGACTAATTCTTACCCTCTGATTCACCTCAAAACTTAGTCCCCTAATCTTAAATATCCATTACTTGTTCTCACCCCAAAATTTTAATTCCTAACTAAATACATCCTTCTTAACCTTGCATTTCTATTGTTTCCTAATGGGTACCACACTTGGCATGAGAAATAACAAAAATAGGCTTAAAATAGACCTTTTACCTATTCTCATGCTACCAACATCGGTCAACCCACGGTTGACGTTAGTGGGATCATTGATGTTAGTTATTTAATCCAAATTTCAACCTAATGTTCAAGTCATTATAAATTATAAAAACTCAATTATTCACATGCAGGCTTTAGCATTCAACTTTCTACATCTAAGCTTACCATTACTCTACACAAACGAGTCTAGATTAGGAATTGATATACTACACAAAGTTTGGATTACTCTAAACTAGAAGCACACACTTGTATTTCTATTCACCTTCACCTATTACTTCAACATGCCTCATCAGAGCCATCTATATGGCACTCATGGTTCATCTATTTCACCAGCTAAGTATATCTCTATGTTTTGTAATTCCTTTAAATAGTCATTTTACAATTACTTTACACTATACTATTTATCATTTTATAAAAATCCCAACTCTCCTTATGGAGGAGTTTTAAAACTCTTTCACCTATTTCCCTCTACTTCAAATATACCAATCCTCTATCTAGACCCACCTAAGTCTTACCCACTCCTTTACGACTCTTTCCAACCTTGTAAAACTGACCAACATCCACCTCCCAACTTAGAAAAGTCTCTTGAAACCTCTTGAGAACCTACTACCCCTACTGACATTGATCATATATCCTTATCAACATCAGCAGCCTAATTGATGTCAATGATTATGTATTTCCACTAACCTCCCTGAGCCAACCCAAACAACCTCCAAAAACACAAACAACTCACATTACCTACACTATGTCACTCTCTACTACACTCAAACTATAAGAATGGTAAAAATATATCTGTCTTAATCTCTCTATCATTTTTTTATTCATTACCATTTTGTTTTAAAAAGTGGACTGTCATCCCTAAGAAAGTGACACTTCCAAGAACAAGCATGTAGCTTGGCAGCCCATTTATATATCTACTAATAAATATTTTTGTGGTAGTGCTTTCTTATTTTTAGTTAGTCCTCTCTAGACAAAGAGGAGTGCTCAAAATCAGTTGGATACGGTGTGTAGCCAATCTAATTTCTCTCTAATCTCTAATTCCTACCTTTCATCTCTATTTCTCCTTAAACATCAAATAGACTCAAAATTTAGTGAAACAACATGCTCACCAAGATTCAAGGGTTTAGACAAGTATGAAATTTGAGGGTGTGCCTGAGGTATTTCAAGATGATTATGAATAAAAAATTTAAGTAATAAAATATTAAAGACTTATCTTTTATGTAAGTGTGTATGTTTTAATGCCCATTATATAATAAGTAGAGGAATAAACAAGCAATGATTAGGTTGTGGAGAAGTCAACCATCATCAGAGAAGTGGAGGAAGTGGTGGTAGAATCATCAAGTGCATAAGCAATAAAATTCACTATGATTCCCAAAGATGAAAATGAGATAAATAAAATGATGAATACACCCAAGGACAAGGAAAATAAAAATACACCAATTTCCCCATAGATAAAAATCAAACCAAGACCAAGAAGGATGAACTTTGGGGAGATGTAATATATTGAGTTCATAATGCACATAGAACACTACGAATAAAAATTTGAGAAGTGTAAGGTGGAGGAATAAAACCACCATGATGGAGGTAATGATATTTATTTAATAAATGATTACATGGTCAACATGGGAAATAATATTTCCAAGGAGAATGTTATATTTGACAACTCTATTAAATAATGATTGGACAAATTTTGGGTTATCCAACTCTATGAGATACCTTACTTTTTCAAAGATAACAACTTAAAAAAATCTTTATTATCATGCATACATGGGAATATGATTCACTATGCATGATGAAGGATGAAAATCACACCTACCTAGATTCACAAATTAACTAGTTTAGTCTAATCAGGCAAGAATATCAAGGAAACACTAGACCACAAAAAAGAGGTCAAACATGTGGCCAATGAGCTCATGTAAAATAAAGTAGGTTTTAATTTCCCCATTTTTAATATTAAATATAAATCCACAAGGGTTGTAACATGCTTGGTAACTAACAAGTCTCATGGGTTAGGGCACTAGGTGGTGATCAACAAGAATTTTATATGCATTGTAAACAAAATGGCTAAGGAGAAACTATTCAACATTTTTAAGTTCTTGGAAGACTCAATTATTGAAGGTGCAGACAAAAAACTTAAACTTGAAGAGAAATTAAAATATGTCACAATATTTATGCTCCTATTATATGATGATATTGGCATGTTTTTGGGTGCCAAATAAGGTTAATGGGCATACCCCTTTATTTTAAATTTATGATTCTCAAATATCATATTTATACTTGCCATATGGTATTCTCCACAATATATAAGGACTGAGTGGATATGTGGTTTGCAAGGTTGAATGAGGGCATAGGAGATGGGTGACACGTACTTATACTATTATCATAGATGTTAAAGGCTTAGATCAATTTCATCACAATGTAACACTACTCAATGGTAAATATCAAATTGGTCGATGACAACATGTAAGTATGGATAAATTTTACATACATGTTTACATCACATTACTTTATTGATGCAGTGAATGGTATATGCAATACATAAAAGATAACAATGGATATGAAAACTATAAATTAAAATGTAATGGTAGGATCCTTCCTGAACTAGTTAGGAAATAATTGTAAATATATGAAATAAACTACAAATATTAGAAATATAATGACTCAAACAAGAAGAAATAAATTGCAATAGTAGAATGAAGAATCATTGGCCTCTTTGAGGGGGAAAACTCCTTTGACTAAGATCAATTCAATACAATTCATGGATTCCTTCATAATAGTTTACGATCATATTTATAGTAATCTAATACTAGATAACCACTATTCCTAATGAATGTGGGATTATTAAACTATTACACTCAACTATTATAATAGGCTTTGAGGGACATATTACAAAACATATGCATTCATAGCCATTTATTAAAGAAGAAAATTATAAAAGGATGGTTAGGACGTAGGGTCCTAACATGTCCCCCCCACTTCAAAGCCTTTCCCTCAAATCCTAAGGTGAGGAAATTATTCCTGGATTGAGAGAAGAGGTTCCCAAGTAGCATTTTTTTGTTGCATCCCATGCCATTGGATGAGAACTTTAGTGATGAATCGATTATAGAGCTGATAAGAGCACTTATCAAGGATGGATTCAAGATGTAAAAGAATGGAGATTTCTACACCAGTTCTAAAATCACCATAAGAGTGTGTGTATTCTACCCAAGGACCTTCTTTAATCATGAGACATGAAAAAAAGGGTGCACATGTGATGAGGGTAGAAGTTTTAACTTTTAGGTGATAGGGCCAACTCGCTAGATGATTTTATAAGGCATATAGAATTTTGGAGCTAATTTTTATTAGCCTTTCAGCTTCAAATATGATTGATTGTAAGGTTTTATATTAAGTAATACCATATCTCCATGGTGAAAAGATAGTTCAAATTGATGGTGGTCTACTTGTTGCTTCATATGACTTTGTGTTATGTGGAGATTATCCTTGAGGAGGCAAAGGACATTATCACATGTATTGAGGGTAGTATCAACAACTTGTACTAGAGAGATCCCTAATATATATGAAAGAAGAGAGGGTGGATTTTGGCCATACATAGCCTCATATGGGGTGAGCTTGGTGGGCATGTGGTAGGAAGTGTTGTGCCACCACTTCACAAGAGGTAACCATTTTACCCACTAATGTTGCTAGTCTATGATAAAATAACAAAGATAGGTATCCAAACATTTATTAATAATCTAAATTTGGCCTTCAATCTATGGATGATATACTGAACTCATTTTGAGATTTATACCAAGTCATTTGAATATTTCTTTCCAAAAATGACTCACAAAGGTAGAATCATGATCCAAGACAATATAAGTAGGAACAACATGGAGCTGAAATATTTAATCAAGAATGTTTGGACTATGGTATAAATATTGTAGGGATGATCTAGATCACAAAAATGAGCGTATTTAGAAAGATGGTCCAATATAGAAAAAAATAATGATTTGAGGCTAGAATTGGGGAGGCCTTTGATTAAATACATCAAAACATCTAACTAGAGACATCATGTAATTAGTAATGGCTGAAGTAGACTAGGTGGTACAACTATCTCCCCTTTATGTCATTGACAAATATAAAACTTGGGAAAAAAAATCTTGATACCCTACTTAAGTCCAGACTAAAATAAAATATGAAAAACTAGCTCATAGGTTTTCAAAAAACTAGAATGTCCTATAGACACTAAAAATATGTACACCTATGATTCTGAATGTCAAAAATACCCTTGAACCTATCCTAACCCACTTACCTAATTTAGAGTCAAGTTAGTCACTTGTCTAGATTAACTCACCTTTTCACCCATTTTAACCTATCTTTTTCCCAAGTCCTTAACCAATGATGATTAGGGTGATCAGTGATGGTCACCCGAACTGGTGACAATCAGGTTGGATAGCATAGACTCAGCATGCAACCTACATACAAACCACCACCTTGATTTTATAAAAATAGTAATCTAATTCTAGTTGTGAGACCTTTGCATAGATGACTTATATTTATAATCCGTATTCAAATCTAGGTTGGCTAACCACTTCCACCTCTTGCTTGTGCCTATAAGAGAGAGAGGTCTGTGAGTTTAAACCATTTTTAATTGTTATCAAGAGCTCTTTGTATCCAAAATCTATTATTACTGGTCATTCAGGTCAATCCACATTATCAAGTGTTATCAGCTGTCACATAGGGAGCTTACTTATCATCATCCCTCTACTAAGATCCCCAAGTAATGTTACACTATTGCAATCAACCCAAATTCCACCAATAGGAAAATCTGCATCAACTACCCACAACTAATTTTTGGTAAGATAAGTATTCATTTTCTTATATTATTTTACTAAGTTTTCATTTCAAGCCTAAGATATCTCCCAAAATCCACTTTCTAGATCCCATCAATTAGCAAACCTAAACCCTAGTTTCATTTCTAGATTCATTGACATGTAATTGATGATGGTTCCCTGATTGATGACAATTACCCTTGATAGATGATGGTTGCATGACTGATGATGGTCACTTATGGCACCAAAAACTAGAAAGTTAATTTGACCCTCTTACACCCAACCGAATTCACTTTTATGTGTCCCTCTATATTCATAGTCCCATTTCTAATTTTTTAAGTCATACCCTAATGTGTTAACATTAATACTAATTGGTTTATCACTAATTAGATATTTTCTAGTCTCTTTTCTGAATAAGTTTTTCTTGTTTTCATTTTCAGTAATATTTCATTATTTATGCAAGTATCTTCTTTCTGGTTTTATCAAATTGATTTTTTAAAATAGGTAGATTGACAGCCCTTAAGGAAGCTCTTGCTTCTAGGGTCTAGCTCTCACTAGGCAATCCACCCAACTATATATCTAACAAACAAGTTTTCTTTAGTGCTTTATTATCTACAAGTCTTCTTCCCAAGCCAAAGAGGAGCTCTCAAAATCTTCTGATTCAATGTGTGCACAAACAAATAGGTATTCCTACCACAACCCATCTTGAGTTTCTTTTCTCTCTTTCTCTAGCACTTAAGTGAAAATTTACATGAAACATTTTGGCATGCCTAATGGGACCTAGAGTCTTTACTCATATTTTTGTTTGCATTAGTATGTTCTTCTCTCTATCTGTGATCATAATTTAAACTCAAATTTATTTTGGGCTTAAAATCAACTACATACATTGCTTTCTTTTAACATTATTTCACTTTGAACTAAAGCACAATAATTTTATCATAGCACCACTTTTGTTGCACACACTAACCAAACCACTTTCATCAATCAAACATCAAAAACAATTTAGACAAAGACTGATTGGGATTTCATCACCTAACAGTCACCTTACCCATTCTTGTCAATCCTACTTGGAGGTCATTACCAAGGGGATAACCAACTTAGTTCTCTAGTTGAGTATAAACTTTGGATATCAATATATATTGGTTAAGTACCTAACACTCTTATCATTACAAGATCATGAAGTGAGGGGGTAGGCCCCAATACCAAGACATGTATTGATTTTAATAAATATTCTTTTGAGCACCTAACTAACCTAAAACCAACCATAGACTACTTTTATAGTACCTAATCTACAAGCCAACTTCTATCACACATTCTCATAAACTAAGGCATAAGCCAAAAGCAAGATTAAAACTAGCCTCTAGGATTAATGTACTTCATAGTGTGTGGTTGGATTTCTTTGATCATTTTATTGTTTTCTTCTTGTTTGATTGGTGAGTTTATTCTTGTTTTCTCTCCCATTTTTCTTGTATGGTTCTCACTCATTAGTAGCAAAGAGACATAGTGCAACAAAACCCATCACTGAAGTCAACCTCTTCTACCTCCTCATCTATGGAGTACATATCTGAGGTAGAAGATTCACCTCATTTGATGGGAATACCTAATCTCCCTTTGGTATTTCCCTAATGAGACATAGATTTTACCACCTTTTAGACAATAACCTAGTGGCACTTTAACACTACCTTAACACCTCCCCTCACCATATCCTAGTCTGAACTCCACCTCAGGATCTTCCCTATGGCATGCCATCCCATCTTATGAATGGTATTCCTATTGCCATGGTCACCACCCAACCTTCGACCACATAAACATCTTGATCTACTAACCCCTTTGATGCTATGGTTTAGAACCAAATTATCCAACCAACCATTACCCTTACACCTTCTACCCATACTAATGACTCCTCTACCTTAGGGACAACCCAACCATTGACTCATCATACCCCACTTATAGCTAGAAGACCGACCACTGACGTTACCAACCTCCCATCTATCAAAACTAACCCATCAGTTAATACCCCTTTACCAAGCTTGGGGGTATCTATCCCTTCTACCTCACCACACATTAGCACAAAAGTCACTACCTCCCCTCTTGTCACCAACCCACCTACCACCCATGCCCAATCTATAGGGACTTCTAAGCATTTACCCATTGCACCCAATCTAGTATACATCCCTAACCCACAAGGGTATGTACCAACTACCTAACCACCATCATCCACCTACCCAACCCATCCTCTAGCTTCCACATTCCAATATGTGGCAACCTCTCAACTATCAAGCACTACCAATATGTTACCCAAACTCAACCATAATATCAATCTTACAATCTTTTTGGTGCACCATCTCAAACCAACCTAATGAAATGTTTATGGACAAGATGACCAACCTTGAATCATCCATTTTAGAAGCTCATAACATCCTATCCTATGATGGAATTTTTAACAAACCTATCTATCTTTATGTACCTATTAGACCTTACCCTCTTTAGTGGGAGCTTCCCAAATTTACCAAATTTCAAAGCAAGGATGACCCCTATCAACACCTTATTGATTTTAGGCATGCATGCTACATGATTACTTATGATGATGCCCTTCTACTCTAAACTCTCTCCATGTTTTTATCTAATCCATCACTTGAGTGGTATAATGCCCTTACCAAGAATTCTATCTTTTCTTTTACCCAAATAGCACAAGTCATCTTGGATTACTTTTCTATTAACATTTCCAAGAAGGTCTCTATCATAGACCTCTATTCTATCAGGTAATTTGATGATGTGTCTATTACTAATTTTGTTGCACATTAGAGAATCTTGATTTATCAGATTTCGTTTTTCCTGCCTCAACCTGAACTTACACAACTTTTTTCTTGAGGCTGCACCAAACATATATATTCTACAGTACATGTCCAGAGTTTCAAAACCTTTGATGAGGATTTTACCATGGCACGTAAGCTAGAAAACTTTATTGTAGATGAGGGTAAATTGAAGTTGTAAAACAATAACTCTACCTTCAAGACCAACAAAACATCTTCTTCCAAAACAAGAAACCAAACTAGTACTAGAACCAAGACCAACGGAACCGTGAATGTCATCATCCTCAAAACTTCTCCTCCAACCAATGTCAACCAACTAAATTCTCCCATTACCTCCAATCCAAATGCAAGGAACCCAAATTGAAATAACCAAAAATAATTCACTCCACTTAGATAATCTTACACCTCAATTTTGGAGAAGATACTAAAAGCTAACCTTATACACCTTCCACCTATCAAGCCTCCCCAGCAATTTGATTGTTCTCATCCACTACCTACTTGGCACAATGAGAATTACCTCTATGCTTTTTAGTGGGTAATTAGACATGACATCAGCTGATGTAATACTTTTAAGAATGTTGTCTAGAGTCTTATGGGAACTCATGTTGGATAATCCTAATGCCCCTCAAAATCAAGCCCTTGACATCCTCAAGAAATCTTTTCCTAAACATGCCCTTGTCAAAACCAAGAACACATAGGCCAAATTCTCTCATAATTACCACACGATCAACATGGTTTTTGATACACCTATCCATGATGACCCAATCAATAAATCCATCCATTCCTCCCCCACCTTGCTTACCAAGGTAATGGAGTCACTTTACCCTCCCTTGGATAGCTAAATTAAAGAGTTTCTTATCTCTCTAGCTACCCTCATAGAAGTCTTGGAATCATAAAATAATATCTCAAATAGCAAATTTGGATAAATCAAAATTCCTAATTCGTCACCTCCATTAACTACTGAACAAACTACCATACCTATGGACATCATCCTTAGAGGAGAAGTAGTTACACTAGTACTTCTAATGGAGGAACTATCTATCCCAACCCTAATTCCCTCACCTTAAGAGATCAACCAACTTACCAAACATATTACCCAACCTAAAAGTTTATCTATTTCATCAACTACCCACAAATCAAGACTAGTACACAAACCTTTTTCCACATTAGTGTAGAAATTGGAATTTACCTTAAATATAGACATGGATTGAATGTCATCATCCTCAAAACTTCCCCTCCAACCAATGTCAACCAACTAAATTCTCCCATTACCTCTAATCCAAATGCAAGGAACCCAAATTGAAACAACCAAAAATAATTCACTCCACTTGGATAATATTACACCTCAGTTTTGGAGAAGCTACTAAAATCTAACCTTATACACCTTCTGCCTATCAAGCCTCCCCAACGATTTGACTGTTCTCATCCACTACCCACTTGGTACAATATAATGAGAATGACCTCTATGCTTTTCAGTGGGTAATTATACATGACATTAGACGTTGTAATACTTTTAACAATGTTGTCTAGAGTCTTATGGGAGTTTATGTTGGATAATCCAAATGCCCATCAAAATCAAGCCCTTGACATCTTCAAGAAAGCTTTTCCCAAACATGCCCTTTTCAAAACCAAGAACACATAGGCCAAATGCTCTCATAATGCCCACGTTTGTGATACACCTATCCATGATGACCCAATCAATGAATCCACCCATTCCTCCCCCACCTTGCTTACCAAGGTAATGGAGTCACTTTACCCTCCCTTGGATAGTTAAACTAAAGAGTTTCCTATCTCCCTAGCTACCCTCATAGAAGTCTTGGAACCATCAAATAATATCTCAACTAGCAAATTTGGATAAATCAACATTCCTAATTCATCACCTCCATCAACTATCGAACAAATTACCACACCTATGGACATCATCCTTAGAGAAGTAGTTCCACCAGCACCTCTAATGGAGGAGCTATCTATCCCAAGCCTAACTCCCTCACCTTAAGAGATCAACCAACTTACCAAACATATTACCTAACCTATAAGTTTATCTATTTCATCCACTACCCACAAATCAAGACTAGTACATAAACCTTTTTCCACATTAGTGTAGAAACTAGAACTTACCTTAAAACTAGACAACCACTTTATGGTAATAGTTAGGGCTTCCCTCCATCAACACACCTAAAATTTCCAGCATACCTAAAACCAACTAATCCATCATCTCTCCACCACCTCTTAAGCCAATCGAAACCTCTAAAAAACCCCAACTTCTTAGTCAACCAAAGTAGCCACCACCTCACCAACCAAACCTTTCAAAACTTTTGGTGTATTCTCTACTCAGATTTTGGTTCACCCATCATTGAAAGTATATTTAAATTCACCCAATCCTATACCCAAATCTCAACCCACACTAGCCAAGAGGACAAAAGCATCGAAAGGAAATATGACTAAGCCTCTACCTCCCTCTACTTTGCCCTCTATCTTAGGGCCTCACCCTTCCAATTTACATAAAAGGTAAACCTTTTTCAATATATGTCACCCACTACCATTGATTACACCAACACATTTATTAGCCAACATGATGGTCCTTCATAGATCATAACTAGTCAAACTACCAAATTCAACCACCCCAACTACCAACATACCAAAACCATCAACTAGAAAAACCACCTTACCCAAACCATCTATCAATACACCTATTACCACAAACACACCCATCTTACCAACCATAACCATGATCCCTAATTCTCTAGTAGAATCCTATATGAGCATCCTTCAAATATTAGTGCAAACCTCATGCCTTACATTACCTCCCATCAGACCTTTTGATCCTATTGGTATGTATCTAACCTGATATAATGACCATTAAATCTATCCTATCACAAGACACCTGAGTATGACAAAAAAAATTAAATCCCTCCAGGCCATTATCCACCAACTCTATGATGAGGATGATCTCTTGGTAGATGAACTTTCATTGATTTATTTATCATTGAAACCAACATCCAACCACCAACACATTCTTAATCTCCGACTCTCACCTCTGAGTAATAAAGAATCTACCCAACTCCCCATCACACCTTTCCCCTTTATCCATACCATTAATTTGGTCATACAATCACAAAAAAAGGATAAAGGGAAGGCCAAAGCTTCTATTCCATGGACATACACACCAATTCACCCTATCCCAACTAGACCCAAACCTCCACAATTGCAGCTAAGCTCAAAGTTACTTTCTTAAGCACATCAGAGGCTAACCCCTCTGGATCCATCAAGAGAGTAATACTTAAACAACTCCACTAGACCCCTATTATAATGAGCCTCTATAGGATTCAGATGGGTTAGCCTCTTGAGTATAAACTTTGGATATCAATATATATTGGCTAAGCACCTAACACTCTTATCATTACAGGATCTTTAAGTGAGGGGGCAGGCCCCAATACCAAGCCATGTATTGATTCTAATAAAGATTCTTTTGAGAAACTAATCAACCTAAAACCAACCATAGACTATTTTTATATTACCTGATCTACAAGCCAACTTCTATCACATATTCTCATAAACTAAGGCAAAAGCCAATAGAAAGATTAAAACTAGCCTCTAGGATTAATGTACTTCATAGTGTGTGTCTGGATTACTTTGATCATTTTCTTGTCTTCTTCTTGTTTTATTGGTGAGTTTATTCTTGTTTTCTCTCCCCTTTTTCTTGTATGGTTCTCACTCATTAGTAGCAAAGAGACATAGTGGAACAAAACCCATCACTTAAATCAACCTCTTCTACCTCCTCATCTATAGAGTACATATCTGAGGTAGAAGATTTACCTCATCTGATGGGATTCCCTAATTTCCCTTAGGTATTTCCCTAATGAGACATAGATTTTACCACATTTTTAGACAATAACCTAGTGTCCCTTTAGCACTACCTTAACACCTCCCCTCACCATATCCTAGTATGAACTCCACCTTAGGATCTTCCCTATGGCATGCCATCCCATCTTATGAAGGGTATCCCTATTGCCATGCTCACCACCCAGCCTTAGACCATATAAACATCTTGATCTACTAACCCCTTTGATGCTATGGTTGAAAACCAAATTATCCAACCAACCATTACCCTTAGCCCTTCTACCCATACTAATGACTCCTCTACCTTAGGGACAACCCAACCATTGAATCATCATACCCCACTTATAGCTAGAGCACCTACCACTGATGTAACCAACGTCCCCTCTAACAAAACTAACCCATGAGTTAATACCCCTTTACCAACTTGGGGGTATCTATCCATTCTACCTCACCACACATTAGCACAAAAGTCACTACCTCCCCTCTTATCACCAACCCAACTACCACCCATGCCCAATCCATAAGGACTTCTCTGCATTTACCCATTGCACCCAATCTAGAATACATCCCTAACCCACAAGGGTATGTACCCACTACCCAACCACCATCATCCACCTACCCTACCCATCCTCTAGCTTCCACATTTCAATATGTGGTGACCTCTCAACTATTAAGCAACAACCAATATGTTGCCCAACCTCAACCATAATATCAATCTTATAATCCTTTTTGTGTACCACCTCAAACTGACCTAATGAAAATGTTTATGGACAAGATGACCAACCTTGAATCATCTATTTTAGGAGCTCATAACTTCCTATCCTATGATCAAATTTGTAACAAACCTATCTATCATTATGTACCTATTAGTCCTTACCCTCCTTAGTGGGAGCTTCCCAAATTTACCAAATTTCAAAGTAGGGATGACCCCTAGCAACATCTTATGGATTTTAGGCATGCATGCTACATGATTACTTATGATGATGCCCTTCTACTCTAAACTTTCTCCATGTTTTTATCCAATCTAGCACTTGACTGGTATAATGCGCTTACTAAGAATTCTATCTTTTCTTTTACCCAACTAACACAAGTCTTCTTGGATCACTTTTATATTAACATTCCAAGAAGGTCTCTATCATAGACCTCTATTCTATTAGGTAATTTGATGATGTGTCTATTACTAATTTTTTTCCCATTGGAGAAGCTTGATTAATCAGATTTCATTTTCCCTGCCTCAACCTGAACTTATAGAACTTTTTGCTTGAGCTTGCACCAAACATATAGATTCTACACTACATGTCTAGAGCTTTAGAACCTTTGATGAGGCTTTTACCATGGCATGTAAGCTGGAAAACCTTTTTGTAGATGGGGGTAAATTAAAGTTGCAAAAAAAGAACTTTGCCTTCAAGACCAAAAAAACCTCTTCTTCCAAAACAAGAAACCAAACCAGTACTATAACCAAGACCAAGGGAACCATGAATGTCATCATCCTTAAAACTTCCCCTCCAACCAATGTTAACCAACTAAATTCTCCCATTACCTCCAATCTAAATGCAAGGAACCCAAATTGAAACAAACAAAAATAATTCACTCCACTTGGATAATCTTACACCTCAGTTTTGGAGAAGCTACTAAAATCTAACCTTATACACCTTCCACCTATCAAGTCTCTCCAACAATTTGATTTTTCTCATCCACCACCTACTTGGCACAATGAGAATGACCTCTATGCTTTTCAGTGGGTAATTAGACATGATGTCAGCTGATGTAATACTTTTAAGAATGTTTTCTAGAGTCTTATGGGAACTCATGTTGGATAATCCCAATGCCCCTAAAAATCAAGCCCTTGATATCTTCAAGAAAGCTTTTCCCAAACATGCCCTTGTCAAAACCAAGAAAACATAAGCTAAATACTCTCATAATGCCCACATGGTCAACATGGTTTGTGATACACCTATCCATGATGACCCAATCAATAAATCCATCCATTCCTCCCCCACCTTGCTTACCAAGGTAATGGAGTCACTTTACCCTCCGTTGGATAGCTAAACTAAAGAGTTTCCTAACTCCCTAACTACCCTCAAAAAAGTCTTGGAATCATCAAATAATATCTCAACTAGTAAATTTGGATAAATCAACATTCCTAATTTGTCACATCCATCGACTACCGAACAAATTACCACACCTATAGACATCATCCCTAGAGGAGAAGTAGTTCCACCATCACCTCTAATGGAGTAGCTATCTATCCCAACCCTAACTCCCTCACATTAAGAGATCAACCAACTTACTAAACATATTACCCACCCTACAAGTTTATCTATTTCATCCACTACCCACAAATCAAGACTAGTACACAAACATTTTTACACATTAGTGTAGAAATTGGAATTTGCCTTAAAACTAGATATGGATTAAACCGCTTTATGGAAATAGTTAGGGCTTCCCTCCATCAACACACCTAAACTTTCCAACATACCTCTAACCAACTAATCCATCATCTCTCCACCACCTCTTAAACCAATCCGAACCTCTAACAACCCCCAACTTCTTAGTCAACCAAAGTAGCCACCACCTCACCAACCAAACCTTTCAAAACTCTTGGTGCATTCTCTACTCAAAGTTTGGTTCACCCATCCTTGAAAGTAGATTTAAATTCACCCAATCCTATACCCAAATCTCAACCCACACTAGCTAAGAGGATAAAAGCATCAAAATGACACATGACTAAGTTTCTACCTCCCACTACTTTTCCCTCTATCTTATGGCCTCACCCTTCCAATTTGCTTAAAAGGAAAACCCTTTTCAACATATGTCACCCAATACCATTGATTACACCAACACATTTATTAGATAATTTGATGGTCCTTCTTAGATCATAATTAGTCAGACTACCAAATTCAGCCACCCCAACTACCAACATACCAAAACCATCAACTATAAAAACCACCTTACCCAAACTATCTATCACTACACCTATTACCATAAACACACCCATCTTATCAACCATGACCATGATACCTAAACCTCTATTAGAATCCTATATGAGCATCTTTCAAATATTAGTGTAGACCTCATGCCTTACATTACCTCCCATCATACCTTTTGGTCCTCTTGGTATGTATCCAACCTGGTATAATGACCATCAAATTTGTTCCTATCACAAGACACCTGAGTATGACACAAAAAACTTTAAATCCCTCTAGGCTATTATTCACCAACTCTATGATGAGGATGATCTCATGTTAGATGAACTCTCATTGATTTATTTACCATTGAAACCAACATCTAGCTACCAACACATTCTTAATCTCCCACTCTCACCTCAGAGTAACAGAGAATCTACCCAACTCCCCATCACACCTTTCCCCTTTATCCATACCATTAATATAGTAACACAATAAAAAAAAGGATAAAGGGAAGGCCAAATCTTCCATTCCATGGACATACACACCAACTCACCCTGTCCCAACTAGACCCAAACCTCCATGCTTGTAGCTAAGCTCAAAGTTACTTTCTTAGGCACATCAGAGGCTAAGCCCTATGAATCCATCAAGAGAGTCATACTTAAACAACTCCACTAGACCCCTAATAAAATGAGCATTTACCTAACCTCACCATCAAGAGGCTAACCCCTCTTGAGATTCATATTTCTACCTAACCTCACCATCATCAGGCCATGATTGAGGCTATGCAAGACATTAAGGTTAGACTAGGGGATTCTTATCCCTTAGAGGCATTTGTTGGTGCTATCTAATTCTCCACCCTTGTTACATTCAAGGAATTAGAGATCCCTTCTATCCACCTCAAAGACCTATATCCCCCTCTTTTTATTAAATCCCACATCAAATAGGTTATAATCAATGGTAGGGCTAGTATCAACTAAATATCTTCCCATGCCTATGAGTAACTCAATTTTTTAGATAATGTCATGTCCAAAACTTTAGCTATCCTTAGATCTTTTAATGACACTATGACCAACACCTTGAGGACCATCATCCTTTATATTTATTTAGGGCCTTGCATGCTCCCAAAACTCTTTTATGTAGTCAAAGGTGAATTCTAATATAATGTCTTTCTAGGGAGACCTTGGATTTGGGTCATGGGATGTGTATCTTCCACCCTCCATCATTGTGTCAAGTTTAAACATGAAGGTCAAGTTGTTGCCATACAATTTTACCCTATCCATTTTATAACATGCAATATTACCTACCAGCCTAATGACATTCTTATACCTTTGTCGAATGTAACCACCATCAAGCCCTCACCTATGAAAGTTAAAGCCACTACTTTTTCCTCTTCCATTGAGGCATCCACCAGCTCAACTATCCCCATGAACTAGATACCCATATCTGATCATTTGGAACATACCTTCTAATGCCTTACCCTGGGAGAATACCATCTCCTCACCCTTGATGCCCTCCTTACTCCCCAAGAATATGGGAAACTCAACCACCAATTGGGTGATGACCCCAACATTGGAGATATTACCCCTTTGGGGTCTCCAAGCTATCAAACCCACTTTATTTATGGGGGAATTGACAAGCCACTTACCAATACCATCACTCCCTCTCCACCTCAACCTTTCACCTCCACCTTCTCTTATTTGGATAACCCAGACTTCACTAAACTATACCTTCATAGGTGTGCCTAGAAGGGATTTAATTTAGGATGATATGAGTATATCCCACACATGTTGACCTCGATTGAGACCTAAAATATTCATGAGAAGCATGGCCTTGGATTCATTCTACCCAATAAGAATAAATCCAAACAAACTACCCCCACCATTGTTGAATATGAAATCCCTTCCTCACCAACACCCCCTCTACCTATGGGTAAGGATGAGAACATCATCCCACCCAACATTTTTTCATCAACATGTTTAACCTCAGCCTCCTAACTTACCAAAATTAGGAGGCATCCATATTCATCCCTTTGACCCATCCTGAACTCATAAGAGAGGACTCTCCTACCATTAACATTGTTTAGTGTCAATATGATGATGTTATTCTCACCTACCTTGGTGTATCATATTCTTCTATCCACAAATATTTACCTCTACAAAAGTCAACCTTGTTGAATGAATCTACCATGGACATTGACATAGGCACTTTGGATAACCCCCATATCATCAAACTAGGCCAAACTCTCACCTCTAAGAACTACAAGAATTCTTTATCTTCCTCCAAGACTAAAGTATTTCATTCACCTGGACATATACTAGCATGCCTGGTATTGACCCAATGATTACCACCCACAACATTATAACCAATCATGATTCAAAACCTATCAAATATAAACTCTACCAAATGCACCCTTGCATAGCCCTCCTTGTTAAAAAAGATCTTCAACACCTCCTTTCTGTCAAATTTATTCAACCCATTGATTTTCCCTAATGGGTTTCAAAAATCATACATGTCACTAAAGCCACAAGGGGACTACACATCTGTGTGAACTTTTATGACCTCAACCTCACCTACCTAAAGTATTACTTTCCTCTACATATTATTGACCAACTTGTTGATCTTACAATAGGCCACAAGATGTTATGACTCATGGATGGATTCTTGAGTTATAATCAGATTTTTATTACCTCACCATGGGTCTATTTTGGCCTATCTAGCATGTAAGTTTGTGACACTTTTTTGCCTAGTCCCTTGACTATAGTGACAACATTGCCATGTTGACATTTTGTATTTTGTGCCACCTCATACATATTGACCCTCTTATGTCTCAATGGGAGCACTTCCTACCTTGGATATCCATGATACCTAATATTAAAAACATGAAACTCACTTATGAGACCTATGTTTATGAATGTTCCCAACTGCCATGCCTTTTAATGGTCACATGGTTTACTTTTCACTTGTTATGCTTAGCATCAACCCTTACTTCTTACCAACATTGGAAATTTTAGTCTTTTTCACAATCTCTGATATCACACCATTTTGTCACATTTTGTGTGCAAGTTTGTGTCACACATGCCCAACCCTTATTTTTATCACCTACTTTGTGATCTACCATCTACCTATTATCAAACCTATACCCACCTACATTTTACCTCACTGTTTCCCAATTTGATGGGGGAACACCTCCTCCTACTCTCAATCCAAGCAGATCTAGAGCCAATCTTTTTTTTTTTTTTTGTTGCTACTCATTCATGTAAGCCACATAACAAAAAGAGGAAAAATGTAGACACCAAAAATCTACACACTTATGATTTTTAATGTCAAAACTACCCATGAAGCTATCCTAACCTACTTACCTAATCTAGAGTCAAGTTAGTCACTTGTCTAGTTTAACTCACCTTTTTACCCAATTTAACCTATCTTTTTCTTGGGTTCTTGATCAACAATGGTCAGGGTGACCATCATTAGTGACAGTCAAGTTGGATAGCCTAGACTCAACATCCAGCCTACATGTAAACCACTACCTTACTTTTATAAATATAGTAGTCTAAATTAGGTTACAAGCCCTTTACATGGATGACATTAGAATCCTTCTTCAAGTCTAGTTTAGACAACCACTTCCACCTCTTGTTTTTGACTATAAGAGAGAGAGGCTTGGTAGGTCAAACCATCTATAATTGTTATTAAGAGCTCTTTGTATCTAGAATATATTTTTATAGGTTAATTAGGTCAATCTACATTATCAAGTCCTATCAACCATCACATAAAGAGCCTACTTGTCATCATCCCTCTGATAAGCTCCCAAGTATTGTTATGCTACCAAAATCAACCTAGATTCCACCAATAGGCAAATCCACATCAACCACCCACAAACTAATTTTTGGTAAGACAAGTATTCATTTTCTTGTATTCTTTTACTAGGTTTTCATTTCAAGCCTAAGCTATCTCCCAAAATCCACTTTCTAGATCCCATCAATCAACAAACCCAAACCCTAGTTTCATTTCTAGGTTCACTAATAGGAAAATGGTGATGGTTACTGACTAGAAATGATTATCCTTGATTGGTGATGGTTGCATGACTGATGATGGTCACCTATGGCACTAAAAACTAGCAATCTAATTTGACCCTCTTATACCCAACTAAATTCACTTTTTTGTGTCCTTGTCTATCCATAGGCCCCTTTCTAATTTTTTGAGCCATACCCTGACCTATTATCACTTGTAGTAATCATATTATCACTAATTAGATCATTTCTAGTCTCTTTTCTGAATAAGCTTTTCTTGTATCCTTTTTCAATAATATTCCATTATTAATGTAAGTATCTTATTTCTAGTTTTATCAACTTGATTGTTTAAAATAGGTGGATTAACAGCCCTTAAGGAAGCTCTCACTTTTGGGGTCTACTCCCACTAGGTAATCCACCCAACTATTTATCTAAAAAACAAGTTTACTTTAGTGTTCTTATCTACAGGTCTTTCTCCCAAGATAAAGAGGAGCTCTTATAATCTTCTGATTCAATGTGTGCACAAACAAATAGGTATTTTTACCATAACCCATATTGAGTTCCTTTTCTCTCTTTCTCTAGAAATTAAGTAAAAATTTACATGAAACATGTCCTATATAAGGGGAATAATGCATCTCTTAAAAAATGGTTTGTTTGAACTTGAACCCAACAATTAATAAAAGATAACCTTTATATCTCAATGTGTGTCCATACCAAGTATAGTGAGGTTTAGTATATGATTCAAAATATAGTTTAATAATGATTTAATATGTGGATATATCATTATTCCATTCATGTTTAATATCATTGAGACATGTGTAAATGGGAATGGAAATAACACACAAATAGGTTTATTCTTTAAATTAGTGAGATAGGGTGTCGACCACCAAGTTTTCCTTGCATTTTTTGTAAGCAATTTCATAATCATATCCCATGAGTTTAGAAACCCATTTATTTTGATTTGGGGAAGGTACCCACTATTATAAAAAATATTTTAGGATTTGATGGTTAATTTTGATGCAAAAGTGTCAACCAAGAAAATATGGATGCCATTTGTGAACTACATGGAGGATAGCCATCATATTTCTGTCATATGTGGAGCATGCCAAATTTTTCCCATTGAGGGCCTTACTAGTGAAGTTAATGTGGTGTCCTTCATGCAAAAAGTAAAAAATTGATACCCATTTCACATGTATCACACTCAATAACAAATGGCTTGGAGAAATTAGGTAAGGCTAAGACTGGTGTTGTGTACATGTCATGTTTAAGGCTGTAAAATGTTTGGGTAGATGTGGTCAAACATATAAAAGAGTCTTTATTTAACATGAATGTTAAGTTATAGTCACCCACTAAAATATGAACATTACAACACTTTCCCTTGCATGGTAATGTGCCTCCAATAATAATCATCACTTTAAAACTATAAAAAGGGTATATAAAACAATTTGATTACATAACTACCTGATGGTCGATGAAGTTATAAGTGATTTTAGAGTTATTAAGGATGGTGGTGAGTTGCTTCTTAAAAAAACCTTGGATACGCATTGTTCGAGGGGTAGTGACCCCTATCAAAGCATGTATGGATATTTTAAGAGATGAATCAGAGGGCCTATAATCAACATTTATTTGCTCTTGTTATTTTTTTGTATCCTCACATTATTTTGTATTAGGTGGGGAATCAACATTAAGTAGGTACATATTTTTCAATGCATTTGTGGCCAATAGCCCATTTATCATCATAATTATAACATATTCCCTTTTCATGATGTGTGCACATTTTGACTATTATGAGCCTATTGATGGTGGTTACCTTGAGAGTGGTGTGTGTTATGGGGTGCTAGAATGAAGATAAATTGGAGGGAACCCAATTGGAATTGTGGCATTGTAAATGTACCCTTAGGAGGTGCTAATAAAACCACATGTTGAGGGGTGCTAATAAAACCACACGCTGAGGGGGATATGAAGATGCATTGACTATTGGTTGATTCTAATTCTTTTTATCATTAACTTAGACCTTGTGTGGGAATTTGATATTACTCTAGTTTTTTATGTTTGGGATGATTGTATACTTGAGTTTGCCCATTTAAATGAGTTTTACTTCTCTTTCATTTAGTGTATGACATAATTCAATGAAGGAAGAAAATATTTTGAACATAATAGATTCATGCAATGATGGTAGAAGGATCTATTTGAAGAGATCCTATAACTCTTGATCTGC
The DNA here is from genome assembly GCA_037957365.1 of Torreya grandis. Lineage (NCBI taxonomy): Eukaryota > Viridiplantae > Streptophyta > Pinopsida > Cupressales > Taxaceae > Torreya > Torreya grandis. The sequence goes on along the minus strand of JARHVA010002476.1, from coordinate 975,425 downwards.
CATGGGGCTAGTCATCTTAGCCAAGATGATCTTATATTAAAGTACATAGTCTGTGAGATGCTCATTTGATTTCTATTTTTGTTGTATAATTTGTGCATAAGAGACCTTATCACCAATGTTGATACTAAACTGTGATAGGAACATGTTAGCTAAAGGATTAATTGCATTGACCAATTGATTTGGTAAACTATAGAATCATTGTAAAGCATAATCCTTTAGGCTCTATGGGAATAACTTGGTAAGTAACTAGACATTTAGTACATAATCCAAGCATGCTGCATGAAAATATCTCAAATGTATCTCTAGATCACCCTTTCCAACATAAAGAGTAAGCTTAGGTTAAATAAAACCTTGTGTGGCAAGGGTGTAGAATCAATGTGACATGCCAATGGTGTATGCAGAAGAACAAAAGAATCCAAAACCTATATAAGTCTAGTAGCACCTTGCTCAAGATGTAACACCTTAGATTAAAGATATCTTATCTCTTGCACAAGGGCTACCACATAAGGAGATAGGGGTACTAGCTATAATTGGTGGCATAGAGGCAGGTTAGGCTGCTATAGGGGGTTGTTGAAACATAGTTTATCTCATAGTGTCATTTGCAACTAGTTGCTTTTTAGGAATGGAAAACTCAACTTGTTTAGCCTTTTTGATTTCCATGAGAGATTTTAATATAAGAGTATGATCTTGTGGCTGCTCCCTGGGTCTTTATTTAAAACTTTGGATGATCAAATCTTTATTGAGTACAACTTCATTATCAACAATGGGTGAAAGTGGATCAGTAGTCTAATGTGGTGGACCATGAGCATCGGTGTGTACATCTTCATTGGTATTTTCATATTGCTCATTGTTTGAATCATTTTGATTAAAATTGGTGTAATCTAGATGTGTATAATCTATAGCTCGAGATTGAACTGGTTGTTTATCCATAGTATATGGTCGAGTTGAAGTAATTTGGATGAATTCAGGAGGATTGCCACTAAGTCTTTCACTTCATCATGAAGGAAGAGATGCAAGGAACCTAAGTGGCATAAGGAAAAAAATTTGGATAATATTCAAAAATATTAAACTAATATAATCTAAACAAGGAACTAGAATATGCGTAGAACGATACGAAGCTCCCAAACATGTAAGGTGATAACTCAAAAATCAAAATAGAAACTAGTATATGTAACTAGGGATTTTTTAAAAATATTTTTGCAAAATAATATGAATTTTTGAAATTAAAATTTAATTTCTAAGTTAAATATGCAATTGAAAAAGTATTATTTTAGTGGAAAATTAGTGATTTAATGGGACCTAGTAGATGTAACTAGGTTTTGAAAAAAAATAATTTTAAAATGTACTAAAAAATTCTAAAATTTTGAGAGGAAGTTTTTAATTTAATTTTCAAGAAAAAATTCAAAAATTAATTTAGAAAATTTGGTAAGAATTTACCCTAGGGTTTCTAGAGTTTTTATGCAAAATTCAAAGTAATTCAAGTTCACCAAATGATTTAATATTTTTGAAAAATTAGATGTTTAACTACTAAATAATAAATGGGTTTGAGTGGATAAAATCAATAAATAATATGCAAAAATTAGGATACTAATTTGTGAAATTTGACTATAGTTAGGTTTTTTCTAAAAATAATAGTGAGATAGAGAAAATTAAACTTATTTGCTTATGTGTTATTTTGACTGAGATAGGGTCTAGAAATTTGTGTGCAAGCTTGAGAGACTATCACAAATAGGAATCTAGAGTTTGTTTCTTGATTGGATAGGAACATCAAAAGTGGGACACCTTATGTTCTAATTTTGTAGTCCTATCTTGATGTTGTTATCTTGGTGATCTAAGCTTTTTGGGTTTTATGCATCAGGTATGTGTAACCCTACTTATGAAATATCAAAGCCTGAAAGTCTACAAAGCTAGTTGTGTACCTAATTTAGTATTCAATACTCTAGGTCCTCTTTATTATTAAACTTGAATATAAAATTTAGAGAAATGAGAAGAGGGGTTAGTGTGTAAAGGATACGTTAGATGCACTTCACACCCTGTGTGTGGGCACATTGCCTATATTTAATACTCTGAGGAGGGATCAAGCTATATTTAGTTCTCCCATTGAAGTGATTAGTAAAATAGTGTGATGAAAATACAAGTAAATGTGAAATTAGGTGTACTTGGAATGAATATGGACTGGTGTAAAGGTTTGAATAAGCTTGAAATACTATTAGATGGTTATATGCAAAGAATAGGGAAAAGTACTTGAGTAGTCTTACTTGTATTCTTCCTTCTCTCTTCTAAATGAGTGCCAACCCTTCTACATATAATTTGAATGGCCTTTTATAAGGGATTTAATGATCATGGGTTAAATGAATTTATGTTAGACCAACATGAATTAGGATAAATATTTTCAATAATATAACTGTTAGAGGCCAAAATGCACTTGGATAACAACATCAAAAATAAAACACCTTAAGTTTTAACATTGTAGTCCAAGTTTGGGCATTATTATTTGTGGCTGATGGGACCTAGGGGGATGGATTAAGCATGGAAAGAGAAATCTAGGTCTACAAGGGTTTAATTTGTGAGGCTATAAATGACTAGGAATCACTGAAAATATGCCTATGAGGATCATGAGAGCAAGCAAGATGGACCTATGGATTGGGTGTCATTATCCACACTCAAGTTACCAAAATTTTCATTTTATATGACTAAACATCTTTTATATTCATTAATAAATGGCCATAGCCTTATCTCTAGTTTCCTCTACCTTAGTTATTGCTTGCTGACCAATTGAATATCCTAAAAGAATTGATTGTTGTGGAATAGACCTTGCAACTTTAGTAATTATTTCACACAATTTGGAATTTTGTTCTTTCATATTAGCCTTAACAACTTTTTCCTCATCAATATTTTGAAAAAGTGTGTTGATCAAGGTCTGTCTATCCTATTTCAAGCCCTCTATGGTAACTTCTCCAAGAGATATCTTTGTAACTATTAAGTCACCTTCAGTGACTTTACTTTTATCCATGCCTGGTGGAGGGACTAATACCTCTACAAATTTATATCCTGTAGGCTCAATTATCAATTTTGAAGTTACCTTGGCACTTTTGGGATTCTTTGATTTTCTATCCAAGCTCTTCAACAACTGCAAATCAATTTCTTCTAAATTTATTACTTCTCTATATTTAGGGTATATTTTCCTTCCCAACTAAGAAGAGGAATTTGCACTAGTGGATGTATTTGAATGAATCACCATTTCTTGATTATTCTTAACCACTAGTTCTTGAGAAGGAACTTCTTGGGTCTCTATCACTTTCTCCTTTGTTTTCTCTGTCACTTTCTCTACATCTGTCTCTATTTCTTCTACTTTCTCTTTCTCCACTTGCTTCCAAACTTCTACTTCTATTTTCTTTTCCTTTTTCTTCTCTAATGTCTCTACCTCAAGTTATTTCTCTTTTTCTTTCTCAACTTACTTCTCAACTTCTACTTCCTTCTCCTTATCAACTACCTTATCTACCACTACCTCTATTTCTTTATCAAGTTCAATTGTTTCCTTTTTTTTCTTGTGATAACTCCTGAGATGATGTATCTTTTTTAGTAGTTACTTGTTTTGACTCCTTTTTAGTGGTTGGTTGATCATCTTAAGGGGGTGGAGGTGGAGAAGTGGGTGGATGATATGGAATCAAAGGAGGAGGAGTAACTATCTTCTTATGAATGGGCTTATGAGGATGCCTGATGCCATGAGATTTTGGAGGTGGCATAAGTATTGATGGATATATGATAGGTGAAATATAAGAATGAATGGTGGGTAAAAAAGTATATTTAGACGTTACCAAAGGGTTGTAGGGTCAGCTAATTGAATGGGTTCTATATCTTTTGCTATAGAGTAGGAGTCATCAACATTTTTCTTCAACTTCAACTTCTTAGGTACTTGGCTACTCTCTCCTTGAATTGCCTTCCTCTTTTGGCTTATTCTAGTAGTTTTAGTCATTAATTTATTCATGAAATATACCTTATTAAGAAGCTAATTGGAAGTCATAGCAAGGACTATAGAATCTCTATCTACAATTGTTTTAACTTGATCTTTTTCAAAAATAATTTTTAGAAGTGGAGCATTATCCCTTTCTGCTTCATGGTAGGTATCACTGGTTACAATCTCATCATCTTCCATGTCCTCTAGAATTGTAGCTAAATCAAAAGCATGAATTTGTTAAACCATAATTTTTTTATTGTCTCTCCTTTTTACATCAAACTCATCTTTACAATCAATCCAAAAAACTATATTTTGAGCTACACTTCTACAATCAAAATTTACTCTAGCTTCAAAATGGGTCTAATTGTAGTTGTGGTACATCTCCTTTTGCACATTATTTACTTTTAGATGTTTGGGTAATGATAGTAACTAATAATAATAGGAAAACTGACAAAAGGGTAGTAAACATTTAACTTTAAATCATGCAACTCAACTAGTTTCCTGCATAGCTCCATAAGGATCCATTTGTCACTAGGATACCTTAGAAACCTAACTGGTGTGCCCAATAAACCACCAAATCTGATGTATGTAAAGTTGAGGAGATGAATGAAGATCCATCTGAATTAGGAAATAGTATCCCATGTTGCATTATATACTCTCTTATGTTTCAGAGTTACATTTAGCTTGCAAATGATTTCATAGAAGAATTGATCATTTAATATCTTATAATTCTTGTAGTATTCAAAAAGGAGTAATTGAGGGTAATACTTGTAGACACCTAAATCTAGCCACCAATCTCCAATCAGTATTTTGGCTAATTTCCACCCAAAATACATAATTTGGCCTAAAAAACTAAAGCACATTAAAAGATTTGAAGCTAACATATTTAAGTGTTGATTTTGGCTAAAGTATCATTAAATAGGGCAATGCAATTTATGGGCCAGCTAACTTTAATCAGATCATTCTGAATCAAAATGCCAATTTCACACCTGAGTACTCTAGATTTCTATTTCTTATCAAATCTCTTGCATGAGACATGTGCCTTTATTATTTGATGTTGGTAACATCTTAAATAGGAATACAATTCTAGCACATCTGACATTAACTTCCAATTCCAATCCAATCAAATTTTAGACCAATCACAAGGCATTATGATCAATTTGAGTAATTTATGCATAAAGTGCTTAATCATTATTAAGAGCTAATTAAACCAAATTAGAGCCTAATCAATAATTCCATGGAAAAATTTTGAATACTTATTTTTGGAAATGAATATTGAATATCTGAATCATCAGGTGACCTCATTTCTTGGGAATACATCCCTAGGCCATAAATGCCACAAATATCAGGATTCATACCCTCCATGTCTCATAAACACCTTCCATGATGCCCTACATGCCTCTTAATTTCCCCTTATTCCAATGTCATAATGAAGATAATTATAAACTTAATTCTAAAAATTGAATTAATCCTCAACCACACATCTCAATCTCAGGATGGATGGTTTAGGTTGATTCTAGACATTCTAAAAAATCTATGAATAAAGAGGCCATAAACATGATTTTTAAGACATGATTATGCAAATTTATAATGCAAAATTGATTACAAAGCTTCATGCAACTAGTGTTATCATTCCAAATTTATTCCAAGCCAAGCCAAGCCACAAGCCACAAGCCAAAGGTGCCAAGGAGAGATGGAGGTAGCCAAGCTTCCATTGCCAAGGACTTCATGACCACAAGCCAAGCAAGTCACTACAACAAGCATTTTGGAGCATCCAAGGAAGGTAAAAGAGGGTTTATTTTACATTTTAGTTGTGTGTTTTATTCATGTTTGTTAACTAATCTCTCTCTAGTGTCTAGGCCTAGAGATGTTATGCTAGTTAGTGTGTTTCTTTCCTTTTGTTTTTATTTTCAAACTAACATGATACTAAACATCCTCTCTTGAGTCAAATTTATATTTCACATATGGCATGCCTGGTGGGACCAAACACATCCCACACATGAATAATGTCTTTATATAGCTTTAAAATCTTCATTTAGATCATTAAAAATCTTACAATTTGATTTTTTAACTTTGTTTTGTTGTTTTTCTTTATCACAAGTTTACATAGTAACTGACATCAATTAGTAAAACCATCATCAATTGGATAGCTATCATCAATCACTATTGGTATAACTAATGTTGGTTAGATAAATATCATTTATTAGTAAGTGTAACTATCATCAGTTATATAAATGACATTGGTCAATTTGTTTTTCCTAAAATACAAACCTGAGAGCTCTTTTTTTGAAGTTCATTGTTTCAAACCCAAAATAGCTTCAAGGATAAAGTAAATGCTAATGTTTCTATTGTAGGACTAAGCTTGAAATTTTCTAAAAACATGTTTAGAACACCTTTTTCATGCTTAAAAATGAATTAGGAACATTATTTTGGTGCTTAAAGTAACATTTAAGGTGCTTAAATAAGTGTTTTTAGCATTAGTTTTCAAAGTTACAACTAAGACCAAGAGGTCAAATGAACACCACCTCATTTTTTGAATTTGGGCTTAAAAATGAACTCACTTTTCCAAGCTTTTTGTATTCACTTAGTTGTTTAAATTATATTTTTGTTTGGCAAAAAGAGGGATGTTGCATGTATGCTCTTCCATTTATCCCCCTTAAGGAACCATTGGAATCAAAAATGCCATTCCTATTGCAAATAGCCTAGTCCAAGGCTTAGAAAGAAAGTCATCTAAAGTAATCCCTAATAACTCATAAAAGTTTGGGTGACCTTGAAAATGACTTTAAAGTCTTTATATTTTCATGCTTTATTTATTTTTATGCAAATTTGGCTTATGAGGGGGAATTCATCACCTCTCACGAGTTATTTAGGGAAGTTTTGACCCAAGGTTTCACCTCACATCATTGAATTCATTTGGATCCTAATTGGAGTTTCACATGAGATGTAGTGGCACTTTGGACATCACACTACACTAAGCGAACAATAGGATGTAGTGGTTGCAAAAAGGACTAGACCTTTTTGTAATAAGCCAAGTGATATGGACCCAAAATCCATGCTTTTCTTTTGTATTTTTTGGCATAAAATTCATTATGAAATTTATTCCACTAGAACATTCACAAACTTGTTAGATCTTAGAAAAATCCCCACTTGTCATGGAAGTATTATTGGTGCAAGGTGCACCTCAAGGTCCATGCCATAGTACTATCATTTGAGATGGGGGGTGTAAAAACCCTACTATATAATGCACATTTAATTTTAGATGAACACTTAAAATCCTCTAAAATTGTGTATATTGATGGATTCCAGCAATACCAAGCAACCTTATAAGTTTAGAGTCTAATAGTGATGAATCAGTTGAGTTTTGTCCTAGATTAAAGTCTTGTTTGGAGTCAAAACTTAGTGTAAACAAATGATAAAAACCAAAACACATGGTCTTCATTTTTCTTTTAATAAAGAGTCATTATGCTACCCATGTGAGATCATTAATTTTCCTTGTTCAAAAGTCCATCGAAACCTAGGAGTCATATCATCCACTTTGGTGCAGTCACGTTTCCCAATTGAGTCTAGACCTTTGCCAAAGTTGTTTAAGTCCTTCATTTATAATCTAAATTTTAAATTTCACCTTTATAAGTTCATAAGGTTTATGTGTTAAGTGGGTTCACCATTTTCACTAAACTTGAGGGAACTTAGGTTCAATTTCTCATTTGGGTTGAAGGTCATTTTATACTCAAGATCATTATCACCACTTGATAGACCTAGGCCATTTTTTGCTAATCATTTACACTTTGAGTCTATGCACCACAACATTTTGAGTCAATAAAAGTAGTGTTATATTGTCAAAATTGTTATGCATAGTGTAGTGTCCTTACACTACCCAAAACATTTCAAATAGTGTTTCATAGACCCTCTTGCATAGAGTTCAAAATTGTTCCTACATTTTTTGACCAATCCGAGTGTACTTTTGTGATCCTTTGTCTAGCACAATTATACCATTCACTTTTGTCTAGCTTATTTATCAAAAGAACCAAGTTTTATAACATTATTTTTGGGAAAATAAACTATCTCTAAAGAGCCTTTTATTTCATACCTTATACCTAGTTGATCAAATTCATGTCCAAGAATCAAATTCCTAGTGTTTGTTAGAAGTTTTTCAAATCCATTAGATTAAAACTTTCATCTATTTTCAAAGTCTATCTTTTGACATCATTTGGCCAAGAGTCCTAGCACATGCCTTATTTGAGACTAGATTTTGATGCTACATTTGGTCAAAAGACCTAGCAACTTTTAATCTTCTAGATTAGACTGATTTGAAGCACTTCAACCTTAGAGTTGGAATTTTGATTATTGGCCCATTTACTTGCTCATCTTTATGTGAATAGTGAGACATTAGACATTTAACACTAGCTGGTTTTTTCACTCAATATTTACATAAACCTTTTTGATCCTTTTGATGAATCTAGAACAAGTTTGAACATCATCTATTTTAGTCATTATCTTTTTATATTTTGTATAACTCTTTAACCTTTTATGTCAAAGCATTGACTATGGATCCCAACATGTATTCTTATACTCGTAGTGGAATCATGTATAATCTAGGGATTAGTAATGTAATTACATAGGAAGAAATGGTGCAAGACCCCTATGTGGATAATATTGATTATGACATAGATTCTTATCCCTCTTATAATACTCAATTAGGGGCACAAAGCCAAGATCCATTGCCTGATTATTTGGTTAATACACCACCTTATCTAGAACAAGACCAAGAACAAACCATATAATACCTAACTACAATACCCACAACTAATGAGCCAATTCTCCAATAGTCATATTCTACTAATACAACTTCCATGTATGATCCATTTTTGTTTGAGTGACATTTTTTAGGGAACAAATATGAGATTTTGGTTAGATCCATAAAGGTAGGGACCAAGTTTCTAGCAGACTCCCCCCATGAAAATTTACAAAGCCTAGTAAGAGTGCCCCACAACATAATTTATGATCAATAGACTTCTTTTAACAATCCTTTGGCTTTAGTCCAAACAACATATCTAGACCTTAATCTGCCTGATAAAGGCAAAAAATTCATGGAATACCACTTTAACCAAATGCAGACAACATATCAAACCTATCTGAATCTAGCATGCAATTTCAATCAAATGAACATGGTGACTAAGCCTCTTATTGACCTAATTACCTCAACAAGATTTTTGATAGAGTTAAATGGTCAAAAGAATCAGAGTTCAAACCCATTCATGCAAAACACTTTGGTAGATAACTTGCTACATATGCCCATTATTGAAGAAGTGTCTTCTACTTCTACATAGAATAATGAGCAAGATATTGTAGACAGTATGCAAACAATTTCCAATCCCAGTCAAAGTGGTAATAATGCATAAATAACTATCCAACAACATGTGTCTTTAGTTAATACCATGAGTGGACCATCATATTAGGGGTAGGATTTTTTTTATCCCAACCTCAACCAATTGTTTCATCAAGTGTGCAACCAATAGGATTAGGAGTCAACCAACAACCAATGTCATACCTCAATAGTTAAAAGTGAGGAATCCTACTCCTCCTCAATAAGTGATTAGTAGTATTATAAAATAGCAAGCACAATCTAGTGTACCAACACAACAAAGTCTGCATATATTTCCACCTCAACAAAGGTTAACTAATGTTCCACCTCTCTAGGTACTGGTAAATATATCTCCTCAATCACAGACCAATGTACCAATCCAAAACCAAATGATGACTAGCCAACAACATGTAAATATTGGTCAGTGACAGATGTCAAATATTCAACATGATTTCACTTCCCAACAAGGATTCATGCATCAAGGAGGCTCCCATGTTTCTCAAGTACCTACTAGACAATAATCAGTTTAAAATGTGCCATAAGTTTAGAGACAAGGTCTTGGTCTATAAGTTCCCACTTAATAGTAAGATTTGATTAGTCAATAAAATGTCATTTTTTAACCATAACAAGCATAATATAGTTATATCCCTCCATCCCAACCATAAAATACTTCAATTCAAACCTTCATAGCCAACCCAAACCAAAATATCACACAACCAAATGTGTAATTTCAAGTACATCCTAATCCATATATGCATATTCTTGGTATATTTCCCAATTAAACCAATAACCCCCAACAAATATATCCATTATACCATGATCAAAGTGTCCCACTTGTGACCTCCCAACCATCTACCCAAACCAATATTCTCCTTCAAATTAATGTTCCTTCTAGTTTCCTATCCCAAGAATTACAACAGATGAAGGATGCAATTGATGCCATTCAAATTGGGAAATAGAATAAAAAATTTAAGTTGAATGATGTGTGTTATTATCCATTCAATATGGAGTACTTGTAGATACCATTTCTTCCAATATATGAACCATTAAAATTCAATAAATATAAAGAGAAAGGTGATCCTAAGGCCCATTTAACTAAATTCTTTGTCTCATGTCAACCAATGGCATATAGTGACATATACCTTTTGCTAGTGTTTCCAAGGAGCTTGGTTGGACAATCCTTGGAGTGGTTTTTAAAGTTTCCCAAGAATTTAGTGATAGATTTTGATGATCTTTCTAATAATTTTGTGTAGCACTTTTCCTATAATCTTGAGCATGAGATTTCATTAGTGGACTTAATGAAAACAAAGCAAAAAGATGGTGAAAGTTTTACAAGTTATCTACATTGATGGAGAGACCTTGCAAGTTGTTTCATCCATAGTTTACCAGATAAAAAATTAGCCACTATGTTTACTAAAAATTTACATAGTGAGATATCTTATCATTTGGAACTACAATGTGCACATACTTTCAAAGAGATCATTGATAAAGGTTTGTTGATCAAGTGACTGCTCATCAATAAAAGAGTCATCAAGATTAATTAAAATTATCAAAATCAAGGTATCAATTAGGTAAATGGCCAAAATTAACATCCCATTCAAGTGCAAGTATCACAAATAGCACAGGCCAATAACCAAGAAAGATCAAAGCAATTTAACTACAATAGAAATGTTGTGGGAAATGGAGTAACTAAGTCACGTCATGTCCAAATAGAGAAAATGTCATTTGCACTACCTTTTTATCTAACCCCTACCCAACAACCTTTCCAACCAATGGTGCAAGAATAACAACCAAGACCTGCATAATAAATACAACCTTTACCATTACAAACCCCTCCTCCTAGGAGAATTGTGCCTACACATCGTGCCTTTAGTGACCTAGGATAACCTATTGAGTTTATATTTTTCAATCTTATTATCACTAATTTGATTAGTTAGCCTATACCAAAGAATTATTTGTAAGGTATTCCTTATCCTAATTGGTACCATGAAAATGAATTCTGTGAATATCATCGTGTCAATGAGCATAATCTATGAAGATTTGTCCAAATCAAGCATTTAATTGAGAATATGTTGGAGATTGGGGAGATAACATTGGATAATGGTGCTTACACTTTCAATAAAAATCTTAGGATTTATAAAAACCCCTTTCCTTGACATAACAATCAACAATAGTAGAATAATCAACAATAATGGCTAGTGAAGCAACAAAATCAATAGTATCAGAATCAAAGGTTGAACTAGTAGAATTAGCAAAATCAATAGTAGAATCCATAATTATAGAATAATAGACAAAACCAAGGTTAGAATGGTAAAAACCAATAAACCTATCATGCAGTTGCACATGACTACAATAGGGTTGTAGGTCATATTATAGGGGGTAGTGTTAATACCATCTCCATTAATCCTAAACCAAGCACTCATCAACATAGAACATTATTAAACAACAAAATTTAGCCAAATTACATGGATAATCCTTATTTGACCTTGGAGTGCATATATGAAAACCAACAAACTAGGACTTCCCTTTTTGGACCTTATATTGACAACTCATCCTTATCACATGACCACATACAAGTGCACTGATAACTAAGACTTATCTTATCTAGCCCCATGCCATTTCCACCATTTATTAGTAATCATCGTCTAGTATCTAATCCTAATTTTTAATCATAACTCAGAGGTGGAAGATTACTATCCCAGGCCCACAACCATCTACCACTTACCTGTTATCCAACCAACTATTTAGCCTCAAAATAAACTATTTAATACTGAACACAAAAAGAAGTTTGATATTGTGGAACAATTGCTAAAGACACCAACACAAATTTCTATTTTAGATTTATCGTGAATGTCATTAATCCACAAGAACATCTTGAATGAGTTTTTAACCTAATCCACTATTGGTAGGGACATATCCCCTAATAAATTTCAAGCTTTAGTTGGACACCTAACTCCATCCCAACAAGTCACATTCAACCAAAGTGATATGTCTTCCTTTGGCTTGCTCCATAATAATCCATTATACATATAAGTTTATATAAAGTGGCATAAAGTGAAATGTGTCCTTATAGACAATGGATCAGGCCTCAACATAGTGTCTCTAAAGCTCATCAAGCTTCTTGGGTACATGATGGTAGATCTCCAACCAAAAACAATAACCATTAAAGCCTATGATAATCAAGAAAGAGAATCACAAAGCACCATTAGTTTGCTTATTATCATTAGGCCTTTGACCCATGATACACTTTGCCATGTGCTTGATCTTGAGTTATCATACAATATGCTTCTAGGTAGGCCTTGGTTACATGAGATTCATTCAGTCCCATCAATGCTACACCAATGTATCAATTTTTCCCACTTAGGGATGGAAGTGAATATTCCAAGAAATTTACACCCATATGAAAATCTCAAACATCTTGAGGCCAAATTTCAAAGCTACAATTATCAGTATGGCACGAATCCAAGTTCCAAGTAGGATAAAGAAAAGGTTATACTTATTAATCCTTCACTAGATAATTTCATATATCCTAATACCTTAGATTCCTTTTCCCACATGCTACCTCCTAAAGCTTCTAATCATTTCACTATTTTAGATAATGGACTGAGAGAGTATGAGACCTATGATACATTTCATATTACCAATCTTCCTTAGAATATAAAAACCTTTAGGCAACCTAAAGTCACCCCACATATGCATTGGTAATTAAAGAACAAAGATAAGGGACCTATCACATTTGTACTAGCATCTGGCTTAGAACCTAACCCTCTTGAAGGGGACAAATCATGGTTATATAATGATGACCAACCTGATTGTTATAAAAGTGAAAAGCATCGTATTATCAATAAGATCATGGAACATCATAATTATGAAGTAAAAGGCCTTGGACCAAATTAGCAAGGAACCATCGAGCTAATTTCCATGACTAAGTATGAAAGACCTTATGGACTTGGATTTAAACTACATGGGGGTGACCCCACATATCTTATTCAAATTCCATCACCAATGCCTAGTGAGGATGATGTCGACAGTGAAGTAGAGTCTGATCATAGCCTCACCTTTGATGACCTATTTGAGACTAACCTATTTGATACCAATACTATTTATACCCTTACCCCGGTCACTCATCATATCCCATTACCATTATACTATCCCCAACTGATAGATTAGGACCAACAAGAATACACTTTGTCAATTAATGAGTTTTAGAATGATGAGGCATTCTATGACTTCTTAGGCCTTAGAGACAACATTCTTTTGGTAGTTCACAAGTTAGAATTCTTAATTACATTAGATCCTAAAGCCTATTTTGGAGAGTAGGTGAACACCCTTAGCCAAAAATAAATAAGTAAAACATTGAGGTCACCAAGTGAAAACCTCTTTGAGGCACTTTTTGACCAAGAAAAAAGTAAAAATAAAGGATAGTCTAGTGGTGAAAACCTATTTCAAGTTCCATTAGATAGGGATGTTCATTCTTCTTTGAATTTAGACTAGGAGACCAGCAATGATGAACTTGTTTGTGGATTTGAGTTTAGTTTTGAGTAACAATAAGTATTCGATCAAATTTTTGAATAATTTCTAACTATTTTTATCACATGGCTAGATATCCCATTAGGGGACTCTAATTCATCATGCCTAGGATAAGTTGAAGAGCAAGTCCTAACAGAGGACCCTGACATAGTCCAACATTTCAAGTCATTACCTACTATCCTAGAAGACTATTTAACCCTTTTAGTCAAAGATACAATAGACGTAAACATTAAGACTCTATTGGACCCAAAATGGATAAAATTAGGTCCATCCCTTATTGAGGAGGAATGTAAAGTCTTTATAGCTCTATTGAGAGAATTTGTAGATATCTTTACATGGGCCTATTTGACATACCAAGTTTGGACCCCACCTTAGTTCTACTTCACCTTGTGGTCAATCCTGATGCTAAACCAGTAAAATAAAAACTAAGTAAGATGCATCTTTACATTGATTTATTGGTAAAGAAAGATTTGGAAAAACTCTCAGAATTAGGATGTATCCAATCCATTGACTACTTAGAATGGATCTCTAATGTGGTACCTATTAGTAAAAAGCCTAAAGGGATCAAAATCTATATTGATTTTTGAGACATCAACAAATATTATCCTAAAGATGATTTTCCATTGCCTAATATTGACATGATCATCGACTCCATGGTAGGTTATGAAATTATTTCACTCATGGATAGATTTTCATGATATAACCAAATCAGAATAACACTAGAAGACCAATATAAAATAATGTTCACCACTCCATGGGGAACATTTTCTTATTAGGTAATGTTATTTGGCCTTAAGAATATTGGAAATATATATCAAAGGGCCATGACTATCATATTACATGATATGATGCATGATATTATTAAAGACTATATCAATGACATATTAGGAAAATTGAAAACTAAGGCTAACCATCCAATAGTGTTGAATAAGATATTTGAAAGATTATGGGAGTACAAAGTCAGACTCAATCCAAAGAAATGTGTGTTTGGCATAACCTCATAAAAATTACTTGGCTTCATCATGTCTTGCAAAGGTATTGAAGTCAATCTAGCTAAAGTCCATGTTATAATTGAGATGCCACCACCAACCAATTTAAAGCAACTATGTAGTTTGTAGGGTAAGATCCAATCAATCTAATGCTTCATCTCTTAGTTGGTAGAGAAGTGTCATCCATTTACAAATCTTCTAAAGAAGGGAGTTGCATTTCACTAAGATGATCACTACCAAAAATCTTTTCAACAACTCAAAGACTATCTTGTTAATCCTTATATTTTATTACCTCATATGCTAGGAAAGCCATTCTTTTTATACCTATCAGCTACCGATAATGCTCTAGGGGCACTCTTGGTTCAACATGATGAAAATGGAAAAGAGCATGTTGTATACTACCTAAATCATAGTTTGGTCACATATGAACATAACTATGCACTTATTGAAAAAGCTTGTCTGGCCATGGTCTTCGTAACTTAGAAACTATGCCATTACATGGTGAATAATAAGACCATGGTCATTTCAAAAGTATATTCACTCAAGTATCTACTATTTAAAATATATTTTCAAGGTATAATGGCTAAATAGATCATACTTATCAATGATTTTGACATAGAGTATGTCAATCAAAAGGCAATCAAGGGACAAGTTCTTGTAGATCAACTTGTTGAAGCACCTCTTACATATATAAAGCCACTCACATTTCATTTCCCTAATGAATCCATAATGAGAATAATTAACACACCTCCTAAATATTAGCATTGGAAGCTATATTTTGATGGTTCATTTACTACACATGGATTGGGGGTAGGCCTATTATTTATTACACCACAAGGGGATCTATTTCCTAAAACAATTGTTAACATTCTCAAAAGGACTGTCAATGATGTTGGTCACAATTGGCACCTTCAGATATTCCTTGTCCTTTGGGAATATCATACCAATCATCATACCCCCATAGGATCCACTCCATACTCACTTGTTTATGGTAATAAATCCATCCTTCCCATTGAGGTCAAATTTTCTTCACTATACATCTCTTTCAAACATGTCTTGGATGATCATGACTATCGAGTAGCTCACTTGCAAGAGCTAGACCTACTTGATGAGAAATACACAACTACACTCAATAATCTTCAGGCATATTAGAACTAACTCAAAGGCCACTACAATTAGCATGTTAAGTATATAACATTTGAACTTGGTGATCTTGTTCTTAAAGAAAACCAAAAGAATACCATGGTTGAGAAGAAGCATAAAAGAAAATTCAAACCAAACTAGATAGGGCCTTTCATTATTATTGTAGATTATGGATTAGGATCATATAAGCTTGCCATACCATATGGAGATGAACTTCCTAAAATAATGAATATTATTCATCTCAAGTGGTACTATGCTTGAGTACTAAGGTGTATTCTTTGTAAGGACTGTTTCATGTTGTGTCATTTTATCACCATTCTTCTTTATACAAATATCATTCTTAACCATTCTATTAGCTGTATCCATTTTTTAAAAAAAATTATCGACCCAGTGTGTTTTAAATCCTAGGTTTTACCTTTGGTTTTTTTCCATTTGTTATGTATTTTTAACATCAAGGAATATGATCAATTTCATCAATTGGTTTAAGTACTTCAAATAGGGATCATATTTTGGAGTAGTGTGATAGAAGTTTTGACAGTTGCATCCTTTGTTTTTTATTCTTTTCTTCTCACTGATCTTGTTACTAATTATAACCACCTTTTAGAAAATTAGTACCATTTATCTATGGCATTGCGTCCTAGTTATAACTACCTTAGGGCAAACTAGGGGCAATATTGGTTTATTAAGCCTTGATGTACCAACTTGCCACTTCCTATGCCATGATGTGTTTTTTTACCAACTATGCTTGTTTTATTTGAATTGACTACTACACTAGTTGAATTACTCCTTTATAGGGTAGAACTATAGTTACTTGAGGTCTTACTCCAGGACTATGTAGGTAGTGCTCGATACTTGTTGAGGTTAGCTTAGTCAGCCCTTACCATGATCTTGCTAATTTTCAAGCAATCTAAGTTTGAATGCTCTCATAGTTTTGTGACGAATATAAGTTTCAAATCTCTTGCCATTTTGTCAGTAACCTAAGTTTAAATGCTCTCACTATTTTATGAGATTCAACCATTTAGTGTCTCATCATTCTTGATCAAGTTGAGATACTTCCAAAAATTCCAAAAACATTTAAAAAATCATTAGAAAAGAACAAAAACATTAACCACTTCTTTGCCTTAAGGATTCTAGGAACCCTTACTACGTTACAAGAAAATCACTTGTCACTTAGTTTCCCCATCATTTTTTGGCCTTTATCTCACACACTTTATATTTTACAAGACCATTCCTCTTCTTATGTCACATACACTATGTTTATTTTCCTCAGTTATCATATTCTTCCCATTCCTTGGGAGAATTACATGTGGCCTAAAGTTTTTTATTGGATATTACATCCATGGAACTATGTAGGCATCATCCACTTACCTAGTTCAGTGAAGATAGCTCGACCACCTCCTTCCTTTTATTGTTTTCCCCCATTTTGTTCATTTATTTATTTTTTACCTATTTTCTAGGGGCAACGTTCATATGTTTTCTATTGCATTGTTTATTTGTTTGTTTCTACTTATTTTGTTTGTTTTTCTGCCTAT
The DNA here is from genome assembly GCA_037957365.1 of Torreya grandis. NCBI lineage: Eukaryota > Viridiplantae > Streptophyta > Pinopsida > Cupressales > Taxaceae > Torreya > Torreya grandis. The sequence goes on along the minus strand of JARHVA010002476.1, from coordinate 957,911 downwards.
TTGTTTGCTTTTAACACTATTGCCTTGATTCAATTTATGTGTGTTCATTGGGTGATTCCTTTCCCAGACTTACACTTGAATCCATCCATCTTCATATGTTTACATTATCATCATGGTTTCTATCATTAATGTATTATTGTCTATTATATATTGGATTACATGAATTAGTCCTTATACATATTTTGGCCAAGTCCTCATGATGTTCTACCATGATGCCTACTAACACATGCTACAACAAACCTACGCTTCAAGAAGTCTATTCAGCAATGGTGGCATCTCTTCAACATTGATATACTAATTCAATCCCAATCATATCCCAAATAGATTAATTAACCATGAAATAATTTCAACCTTTATTAGTTTAGATGAGCATCTCCCTACTAATAGGTTATTCTAATTCATCATTACCCTCTGTGTTTAGTTATCATCATCCTCAACCAAGTTTATCACGTTTGCCATAATCAAGGTCCAATGATTATAACTACCTATGGGTAAATCATTGCATACCATCCCACCTACATTTCTCAATGATTATAACTACCTTTCAAAACATCATTGTGTTGTACCACTTTACTTTTTATACCCATACAGGGGCTTGTTGTTATCTTGTTTGTATTTCTTAATTGGGGTAGCTTCATCTTATCAATGATTATAACCACCTTTGGGCAAATCATTATGTTATCATACCATGTTGCCACTATCAGGGTACAAAGCATATAACTACCTTTGGGCAAACCATTGTACACCATCCCACTTTCTTTCTCAATGACTTTGACTACTTTTTCAATATCATTATGTTGTTACCCCATTATATTTCCTTTCTTTGGTCCTTCATTTCACTTCTTTCTTTTTTAGAGACCATTTACTGACCTACTTATGCCAACCATTCCCTCGAGGGGGCATCATATAGTTAGTTTATCATCATTGAATTTATAGGCATATGAGGACCTTTTCATTATTTGAGAAGACATTACTATGATTATAGATTGTAAAGCCTTCCCAAATAGGGGTAAACTATAGACACCTAAATCTGGCTACGAATAACCTCCAATCAGGGTTTTGGCTAATTTCCACCTAAAATGCACAATTTTGCCTAAAAACACTAAAGCACATTAAAAGATTTGAAACTAACATATTCAAGTGCTGATTTTGGCTAAAGTATCATTAAATGGGGCAATGCAATTTATGGGCTATCTAACTTTGATCAGATCATTTCAAGTCAAAATGCCAATTTTGCACTTGGGTCCTCTAGATTGCTCTTTCCTATCAAATCTCTTGCACGAGACATGTGCCTTTGTTATTTTTTATTGGTAACATCCTAAATGGAAATATTATTTCAATGCATCTATAATTGACTTTCAATTCCAATCTAGTCAAATTTTGCACCAATAACAAGGCCTTATTATCAATTTAAGTAATTTGTGTACAAAGTGCTTAATCATGCCTAAGAGATAATTAAACCAAATTAGAGCCTAATCAAGAATTCCATGGAAAAAATTTGAATACTTATTTTTGGAAATGAATATTGAATATATGTATCATCAAGTGACCTCATTTCTTAGGAAGACATCCCTAGGCCATAAATGCCATAAATATTAGGATTCATGCCCTCCATACCTCATCAATGCCTTTCATGATGACCTATATCCCTCTTAATTTAACCTTATTCCAATGTCATGATGAGGATAATTATAAACTTAATCCAAAAATTGAATTAATCCTCAACCACACATCTCAATCTTAGGATGGATGGTTTAGGTTGATTCTAGACATTCTCAAAAATCTATAAATAGAGAGGCCATGAACATCATTTTTAAGACATGATTATGCAAAGTTATAATATAAAATTGATTAAAAAGCTTCATGAAACTAGTGTTATCATGCAAAATTGATTCCAATCCAAGCCAAGCCACAAGCCAAAGGTGCCAAGGAGAGATGGAGGTAGCCAAGCTTCCATTGCCAAGGACTTCATGAGCAAAAGCCAAGCAAGCCACTACAAGAAGCATTTTGAAGCATCCAAGAAAGGTAAAAGAGGGTTTCTTTTACATTTTAGTTGTGTGTTTTATTCATGTTTGTTAAATAAGATCTCCTTAGTGTCTAGGACTATAGATGTGTTATTTAGTGTGTTTCTTTCATTTTGTTTTTATTTTGAAACTAACACAATACTAACCATCCTCTATTAAGTCAAATTCCTAGTTTATAGTACTAATATATTGGCTCTTTTGCCAACATCTCTTTTGTATTTATTTTAGAAAAGGATCCATTGATCCTACAATATAGAATAGGTATGAGTTCATTTTGAAGTCAAAAGTATGTAATACATTGCTTAACTATTGGTCCATGTTGTCATTTATCAACCTAGCCAACTCAATCATTATAAAACTCCTATTAACATCAATGGACCTAATATATGCATACATACAAATTTAAAATCACTTGGAATTATTTTGTCCATTGATTTTGCATAAAAAGTGAGTAATGTCATGAACTTCCTGAACCAAGTATGACCTTACTATTTGCTTTGGAAATCTTGAAGCTTGTTTCACTTTCTTTAGGTAGTTTATGTTCATTATTTTAATTCACTTCACTATCTTATTTTCCAATTGAATTTTAGATTTTTCCATTATTACATCTAGGATTTTAGATGTTGATGGTATCTTTGAATAGTAGTTAAGGTATTGAACATCTAACCTTATTATAACATTACCAATAGTTTCCTTTATTGTCCTAGTATGAGAGTCATTATTTAGCACACTCTAATACAAACTCAAGAAGTTGTACAGAGCTTCGGAAAGATACATCCTATAGGATCCTACTATTGGTCATTGCTTGCATAAGTGGAGTTTTGGCTATAGCTTTAGATCGCTCCAAAAACTCAGTCACTGACATATGTGCCATATCTATATCACTTATTGTAGTTAACTTGAAAGTGATACAAGATTCAATAGGGTACCCTTTATTCTCATACTTCATATTTGGTTCTTGTTAATTTACCCTCATAGCTTTTGTTTTACTCTTCCTACTTGGCCCAGGGATTTCTTTAACTGATAACTTAGGGACTTCTTAAATTAAAGTAGTTGTTTCTTGTACTTCTACTCTAGCTATTTCTTCCTTTGATCCTTTTGACCTTGACATATATTCTGACTAACTTTGGGATAAATTGATAAGTGATTTTGAAAATTCTATGATTTTTCTTACTAGTTTAGATAAGGTTGAAGAAATGATTCAATTTGTTGTCTCAAATAATACCTTTAAACCAACTTTAGGTTTCATGCAGTAGAAAGTCTTGAAAACCCTAAGTAACTCATAGTAAGTAATAGGGTATCACAACCCTGAGTTGGTCTAGATGATCTACAAATATTAAGTATTTAATAATCCAAGTAAGTAACAATAAAAAGGCATGGGTAACTTTGGGTTTCTCTTAACTAGTAACTTGGTTTCAAGGTTTTGAGTCATAGTGAGTCATGAAGAATATGGGTTTCTTGAAGGCAACTACTTCAGGTTTATTAGGATAAGTAACTTAGATTATAAAACCTAATTAAGTAAATAGTAATGAGGATTCTAGGTTTCACTTGGGTAGTTTAATGGGTTTCTCAAGGATTATTACTTCATATTTGTCAGGGTAAGTAAATATGGTTGGAAAACTTGAAGTAAAAGAAATAAGCTATCACAACTCTAGGTAAGCAAGGTACTTGAGAGTTTCAAGGTTCTTAAGGGTAATAGCTTAGGGTCAAGACTCCAGGTGAGTAGAAAGGAATGGGAAGTAAAATTTTGTAGGATGTTTTGGAGTCTCAAGTTTCTTAGGGAAAGTAACTCATATTTGAGAGTCTGAGTAAGTAGTTGTGGGAAACCTAAGTGGGAAATGATAGGTTATCCGCTAGGTTTTCTATGCGAAGATTTAACCTTTTAGGATTTTGTGTGTGTTTATACATGATTAGGATATAATATAATGTTTCCATAGTTTTTACAACATCAAAAAAAGTAAAAATTGACAAATGAAACCAAGTAAATGTTGACCATTTTTGCCCAACAGGGCAAAAAATTGATCCCCTTCTTCCCCTGCTATTTGAGGCCAATTCATTTTTGATTTTTGCACAAGTCCAAGAATTTGTACGAACTCTATAGAGCTTGGTTTTCTATGGATTCTACAAGTTTCTATGGGCTTCAACATGGTTTTTTTAGGAGTAGTAGAACGTGCCACGTGTCTCCTGTAGGGCTCAATGGAAGCTAACAAGAGGCAACATCTATGGGTTTCTTTTGTTGGCTTCAAGGAAGACTGTGGTGGGCCTAAATGAGTTACTAGGAGTTATATAGAGTGTTCCAAGTGTCATCATCTACTAAGAACCAGAAAAGGGCCCAAAATTTTCTCTAAGGTAGCTAAAGGCTTTGTGGAAGAGACCACATGTCAACTTTTGACTGACCCTTAAAAGGCCATCAAATGTAAGCAAACACTACCACGTCCCATTATCAACTCGATGGAAGCCACCATGTGTCAACGTCCATGTTTAAAAGTGTCTTCTAGGTGCCCAAGTAGTGGATTATGACACATGTCAAAGGTAGATTCACTCTCAGTGAAAGGGGCAAGGCAGGAAGCTGAAGGAAAGTCTAGGGGTGATGGGCCTGAGGATGTCAAATCTAAGCTAGTAAAAAGGCTATTGTTTTTTAAATTCCCAAGTGCCAACCATGAAAGGATCCCAAGGAATGTAGCGACCCACCCAGAGATAGCTCGAGGGCCAAAAGAGCTAGAAAGAGACAAGGTAAGGAAAAGACAAAAGTACCAAGTGTAGGAGTAGGTAGATAGTCTAAGTGGCGAAGGGAGGCATCGATTCAAGAAGTTACTCTATCAGGTGAAATAGTGTCTACAAATTGACCATTAGAAGGTGTGAATAACCAATTATGTGACCCATTTTTCTTCATTTAACATTTATGAGCAGACAAACTATATAGGTGCCTTTAAGGAGCAGTCTCAATTAATGGGGAAACAGCGTGGCTGTGTCAAAAAATGTCTGAAGTCAGAGCTAAGGCTGACACAACATTTATGTTTCAGTAGCTTGCTCTTCCCAATGCTTGTAAGGCGCATGGGTTACTTGTAAAAGGGGCACCAAAAGGCCTCCTTTCTTCTCTTATATATTGAGGACTTGTCATTTAAGAAAGGATCTTCCACATTTGTAAGGCGTAGCCCTGGGAAAATTTCACCTAAATCAATAAATGCATTTTTTTTAACCTCTATCTTGGTTAGATATCTCTGTGTATGTCTTGAGTTTTAGTTTGTGTTTAGTCATTATTTCTTGATACTTTCATAGGTTCAACACCAACATACCAGCATCTACAAGGTACCATTTTTGCAACTGACAAGGAGAGCTATATTTGGAAGTACAAAAATAGAAGAAATTACTATACAGTGTGCATTTCATAGCACCTTTGGTGAATCTCTATTTTCTATATTTTCCGTTAAAGCCTCCCTGCCAAGTTTCTTACAACCTGGTCCTTCTGCCAAGTTTGAAGTGTATGTATGTGTTTGTCTGATTTTAAGTGTGAGTGTGAGAAGGTTGATTTATTTTGGTGCATCACCTCCTTTAGAGTAGTTTGTTTTCCTACAATATTTCTCCCTTTTCACCCCCCACCATTATATATATATATATATATATATATATATATATATATGTTAGCACTTACTAGAACAAATTAGATGCATCAAAGGGAGCTAGCCCTTACCTAGAGACTCTCCCCTTTTGCTTTGTTGGTCCCACAAGTGAGAGGGGAGTTTCCATTATTGCGTGTGGAAGGCAGGAGCTCAGCCTCCTTGCCCCAGGTGCAATCCACTATGTTAATAGTTTTTGGCATGCCCGATGGGACCAACTAGGACAAGTTGTGTCCACAGAGTTGAAGAATTTTGGTGTGTTCTTTGACCAATCAGCCTTTGGAGGCTTTCACATCAAACACCAATGGTGACTCTGAGTTAAATTAATTAGTTAAGCAATTCTGGTACCATACCATCAAGAAATAATATTTTGGTATGTATACCCCCATCATTCAAAGCCATGAACCCTATTTTCCTTGGCCAACATGGCTATGATCCTTACCAGCCTTATGTTGATCCTTATCAGGTTTCATATGACCAGTCCTAGCCCTATCATGAGTTATATCAGCCTTATGCCCAGTCTTCTCATTACATCACTTCTCCCACTCAACCTAGTCTCTTTGCCAATCAACCCAATTTCTGCCTTCAAGCGAGCACTACTGGGATACAAAAAATATGTAATAGATTTTGACACTAGAAGGGGATTTGGCCAAGAAATTATTGATCATCTCATCCATCAAGTGAGAAATGTATTGAATCAGGTTAAGAAGGAATGGACTCCCATTAAAAGAACCAATTAGCACAGGCTTACAAGTGAGATGCTAGATGTGGGTGGTTTGATTGCATCTTTGGAAGAGAAGCTGAGTATTCATGAGAGGCAGCCTTACCAAGTCTACCAACCTGCATACTCACTGTCCCAAGCATCATATCAGTCATATACATCCCTTGCTTATGAGCCATGTCAAGCCTATCAAGGTCCTTTCCCTTATCATGTTGGGGAGAGTTCCCAAACAAAAAATCTTATGTTTAAGGCTAATCTTGATAGACAGACTGAATTGGCAAACCTTCAGATGTAGCAATCCATCTTGGTAGTGAGGGAAGTGAAATATAAATCTTTACTACCCTCTCACATTATGGCCCCATCACCCCCAAAATAGATGCCCAGTCTGAATTGCTTGAGCTAGAATAGAGTGGTTGAGTCATGGAATAGCGAGGAGAAAGACATTGTCCAAGAGTGTGAGGTACAAAATGAGGTTAGTCCTTTTCAAGTCCTTCCCACTCTTCCTCAAGAAGCTCCTTGCATTTCATGGAAATCTTCATGCACTCCCCATCTCTATGATGACTCCCATGAGCTCTAAGAGGTACAAAATGAGGATGATCTAGCTGGGCAGATTGAGGAATTACAAAAGAAGATGAGACTGCTTAGAGAAAGAGAGATGGAGCTCTTAGACCCTGTAGAGGAGCTGACACCAAAAAACACCCCTTTCACCAATCCACAAGCTGATTTCAATATTGATGAAGTGTTGGTAAAGTGGAGGGATGAAAACCAAGAATTTTTGGCCCAAGGTCTGCCCTCTCCTATTCTAGAGAAAACTCCCTCTTGTGTGCCAAATCCTTTCTATTAGATGGCACTTGCTCATTCTAACTCATCTGATGCATCAATCGATCCTACCCTCAATCCCATACACCTGTCTTTTCAACATGCCTCTTTTCAGATAGCTCTTCCTGTACATGAGCAGACCCTCCCAAATCTTCCCCAACCTCCTTAAGTCTTTCAACATGATCTCCAAATTCTGAGCTAGAAGAAGGAACATCATGAACCAGCTCAGGACCTTAAAGAGGATAAAGTTGTTGCCTATCCATAGGAGCAAGATTCTAATCCTAAGATCATGAGTTAGAAGTAAACAGTGGAATCTTGGGGCAAAAAGGAAGAAGAAGAGAAAGGTTTTGCTCAAAACCTTGAAGAAGATGGAGATGCTCCTACTCCCGATGATGATTGTGACTTTAGGGAAAGGCTTTTCTAGGAAGATATGGATAGGCAGATTGTAGAGTTGGAGTCTAGAGCAGGTTTCCTCAGTGAATGTGTGATGGATGTTTTAGACTAAATAGAAAATTTTGTGTTTGAATACACTCCATCCATACACCTCCAAGAAAGCTATCAGGCCTTCCCTAATATAGATTATGCTCAGTTTATGACTAACCAAGGAGACTTCGTGAGTATGGATGAGGAGGAGATCACCTTAGGTGACATGGAGGAGCATGGACAATCTCTTGTTCATGTTTTGAATGATTCATTTAAAGTCATTGAGGTAGGTTGCATTGTTCTTCAAGGAGGCTATGAGTTGGATAAGAGTGGAGAAGGCAGCATTGGGGTTCAAACAAGCATGTAAAGAGGTTGTATTTTTTTAGATTTATCCCTTTAAGAGGTTAGTGAATCTAAAGATATATTCTTTAAAATCATAAATGAAGATGGTCATACCATGGAACCTGAGCATGAGGCAGAAGAGAACAAGCCAATCAATGATGCATATCAAGGGGCTTATGGTGATGAACCGATAGCAATTGATTTCTTGATGAGATACACCAGCCTAAAGAACCAATAGGAGGTAAGCTTCCAAGAATAAATAGAGTACATATACATTGGAAGCATGTTTGAATCTCCACTTGGATACAAGCCAACTTAGGTGGTAGGTAAGAGGAACAGGCCACCAGCTCTCCTTTTTATCCAGCCACTTAGCTGGCACCATAAGTTTCCTTGCCAGGGAGGGGACTTATGAAGATTTCCCTTTGATCCAGGAGGGAGGCAAACATTCTTGGTTAGCTATATATAGTAGTTTTTTTTTCAATTTCTTTTCTAGCTTTCCCTAAGTGCAGTTGCACATGTAGTGTTTTTACCCTTGTGTGTGTGTTTCCCTTTGTGTGTGGGGTAAAAAAGCTTCATGTTTGATTCTTGGATCTTGTGGGGCTGTTGCTGATTTTTGTTCAAGCTACATCTAACTCTGTGCCCAATGAAATGCAAGGCAACTGGTCTTTAAGCATAGTAGGCATGTTTCCCCTGGGAGTCACCAATTTGTTGACCATTTTTGCCCAATAGGGCAAAAAATTAGTCCCCTTCTTCCCCTGTTGTTCGAGGCCAATTCATTTTTGATTTTTGAACAAGTCTAGGAATTTCTACAGACTCTGTAGAGCTTGGTTTTCTATGGATTCTATAGGTTTCTATGGACTTTGTAGGTTTCTACATACTTTAACATGCTTTTTTAAGAGTAGTGAAATGCACCATGTGTCCCCTGTAAGGCTCAGTGGAAGCTGACAAGTGGCAACATCTGTGGGTTTCTCCTGTTGGCTTCAAGGAAGACTGTGGTGGGCCAAAATGAGTTATTAAGAGCTATGTGGAGTGTGCCAAGTGTCAGTGTCTGCTAAGAACTAGAAAAGGGCCCAAAAATTTCTCTAAGGTAGATAAAGGCTCTATGAAAGTGACCATGTGTCAACTTCTGACTGACCCTTAAAAGGCCATCCAATGTAAGTAGATGCTACCACATCCAATTATCAGCTCCATAGAAGCCACCATGTGTCAATGTCCACATTTCAAAGTGTCTTCTAGGTGCCCAAGTAGTGGATTATGACACATGTTGAAGGTAGATGCACTCTCAGTGAAAGGGGCAAGGCAGGAACCTGAAGGAAAGTCTAGGGGTGATGGGCCCAAGGATGTCAAGTCTAAGCCAACAAAAAGGCCATTGTTTTTTAAATTCCCAAGTGCCAACCATGAAAGGAGCCCAAGGAATGCAGTGACTCACCCAGAGATAGCCTAACGGCTGAAAGAGCTAGAAAGAGACAAGGTAGGGAAAAGACAAAAGTGCCAAGTTTAGGATTAGGCATATAGTCTAAGTGGTGAAGGGAGGCATCGATTCAAGAATTTACTATAGTAGGTGAAATAGTGTCTATGAATTAACCATTAGAAGGCATGAACAGCCAACTGTGTGACCTATTTTTCTTCATTTCACATTTATGAGTAGACAAACTACATAGGTGCCTTTAAGGAGTAGTCTCGGTTAATGGGGAAATGGTGCAGACATGTCAAAAAATGCCTAAAGTCATAGCCAAGGCCAACACAACATTTATGTTTAAGTAGCTTTCTCTTCCCAATGCTCGTAAGGCACATGGGTCACTTGTAAAAGGGGCACCAAAAGGCCTCCTTTCTTCTCCTATATATTGAGGACTTGTCATTTGAGAAAGGATCTTCCACATTTGTAAGGCGTAGCCCTGGCAAAATTTCACCTAAATCAATAAATGCATTTTTTTACCTCTATCTTGGTTAGATATCTCTATGTATGTCTTGAGTGTTAGTTTGTGTTTAGTCATTATTTCTTGATGCTTTCATAGGTTTAACACCAACATACCTGGCATCTACAAGGTTCCATTTCTATAGCTGATAAGGAGAGCTATATTTGGAAGTGCAGAAATAGAAAAAATTACTATACAGTGTGCATTTCACAGCACCTTTGGTGAATCTCTATTTTTTGTATTTTCCATTAAAGCTTCCCTACCAAGTTTCTTGTAGCCTTGTCCTTCTGCCAATTTTGAAGTGTATGTATGTGTTTGTCTAATTTTAAGTGTGAGTGTGAGAAGGTCGATTTATTTTGGTGCATCACCTCCTTTAGAGTAGTTTATTTTCCTACAATATTTCTCCCTTTTCACCCCCCACCATTATATATATATATATATATATATATGTGTGTGTGTGTGTGTGTTAGCACTTACTGGAACAAATCAGATGCATCAAAGGGAGCTAGCCCTTACCTAGAGACTCTCCCCTCTAGCTTCGCTAGTCCCACAGGTGAGAGGGGAGTTTCCATTGTTGCATGTGGAAGGCAGGAGCTTGGCCTCCTTGCCCTGAGTGCAATCCACTGCATCAACATTAAAACAAGCACAAATAATAATACATCCATAGTAGCAAGTGAAAAATTATTAGAGAGAAACAAAAAGAAAATGATTAAGATGAAGCCATAAGAACTAAAATTAGATGATATACATACCTCAAATACAAATGGGTCAAGAAGGGTTTGATAAAAAATCACTCCAAAGGCTCAAATAGTGCAACTTAGGGTTTGTAGGGGCAATAACTTGGTTAAACAACTTGAATGCCAAGTGGGAAATGAGGTGGAATTCATTGATATTTATATTTATCAATGGATTAATGACAAGTTGGAGACACATGTGAAGGATCCATGCAAGCCCTTGAATTTTTATTGAGTTTCTTAGAATAATTTAATTATTTTGTCATTTGAATCTAATCAGCTTCACAAACCCAACTTGGTCTTGACTGATGAGTACTTCTGATTCGTTATTTTTTGTTACTTTTACTTGTGGCTTTGGGGAAGTGAAGTTATTTAGAAAACCTAGTTTTCTTTAGGTAATTTTATATGGGTTTTTGGGACTAATTTACTTGAATTTTTATGAGAATTAAAGTTGTTTGATAATTTTGGTTTGAACTAAGCAATACAACTCAGACTTGGGAGACTACTTTACTTCTTGTTTAATAAGTTAACCAAATTTGATCTTGTAGGTCAAATTGGGACCCCTATAGGTAAAAAATTAAATTTTTATATGTTTTATGTGTATAATATATTTAAATTGGGTGTATTATAAGTTATTTGATGTCATTTAATGTCATCTTAGCCTTGGTCTTAATCATTTTAGTCCTTATCTTTTTGAGTCATTTGGGGGTCATAAATGAGCATTAAATGAGTTGTATGGACTCTTAGGCGAGTGTTAAGGTGAAATAATTATTATTTCATGTGAAATGTATTCTATTATTCCTTAATCAACTTTTCATAACTGAAAGTGGTAGGTTCTTCAGAAGAAAGAGTAGTTTTCTTAGGAAAAGAGAAGAGTTTGGCACTTGTATGACCCATGGGGAAGTGTGCCACATGGGATAAGGTCATTATATGAATAATAATATTCTTAATGTTAATTTATATCATTTAGATTCTCTAAAAATTCCATTTTTGATCTAAAACCATTCTACTCCTTTTTTACCCTTCTAGACACACAGAACTAATCTTTAAGTTTGTACTTGGTACAAAAAGTTGGAGAACTTCCAGGTCAAATGCCTTTATAAGGTTAAATTAAAATTATATATATATATATATATATATATATATAAATTTTCATAATAATATTTTTAATAATGGTGTCATGTGCTTTATGAATCATCCTCATGAAGCTGACTATGTTTTTTCACTTGCTAATCTATGCACCCTATAGGTTTTTCTCTTGTTCAGATGATTTCATATAATATAAATGATGATATTGGTTATAGATGATTTTAATCACTCCATAATTATCCCCATGCTTTTTATATTTTTTCAATATGTTTGGATATGCAAATCATCTCAGCTTATAAGTGAATCCAACATTTTGTGTTGTAAGCAATTTTTCACCATTTGCAACATTTATTGCTTTGATAGTGGTTTAGAGGGAAAGGATAGGTTTGTTAACATGTTTATAATTTTATCTTGGTCACATTAACCTTTAAATATCTTTCCCCAAGGTAACTCTTCATGTATTTACAATCATATGTATCATATTTAGTTAGGTAACCATGAATGTATGTCTATAGGCATCTCTTGAAAGTGTACCACATTGGAATAGAGGTTTTGAGACATGTTTAAACACATTTATAATTATTATAAACTATTTTTTAAATTTTTAAAGAGTCTTTGTCTATTAATGAGGCCTAAACAATGCACATTGTCCATATTCTGCTCACTACCTGCATATAACTCAGAATTTACACCTATAGGTCTCCTCTTGGAAACAAAGCATTTTGAAAATGATAATTTGAGCTAGTTGGGGTCCTTGACAATAAAAGGAGTATTTTTTAAATTTTTTATAATATTTTAAAACTCTTAAAGGTCATAAAATATTCACCTTGTCCATGCTTGCAACTTTGCTACCTGTGTATGAAGATAATCACCTATACGGGGTGAAAACAAAGGACTAAGGTAGTCAATGGGGTGCTAAGGCATGTAGTGAAAATTTTATTGGAGTCCTAGGTTGTTAAGGAGATAATTACACACATTTTTTAAATGCTAATTAGATATACAAGAGGGTATTTTAGCTCCAAATGTGAAATGAATATGTTCAGGCCCTTTATCCCTAAAATAGGAAAACAAAGGTTCAAGCCATTTTGTGAATATCTTATTAAGGGGTTGTCAATATTTTTGAAGATTATAAATGTCCTTTCATTATTTCCATATCACAATATAAAATATTTCAAAAATAATGAGGTGATTTAGACCTATGTATTTCTTACTAAGAAGGCCTGAAGATGCTCTTTCAACCACTATTCTCAAGCAGTGATTACCTATAGGTTTGAGCTATAAAGACACCTTTTTTCACCAAGGTTGTAAACTAGACCTTATATCCATTTTTATATGGTTATAATAGTTTAAATTACAATTTTTAACCTAATATATCATCAAATAGGCTCATAAGTTGTGTTTAGACCATATATACACCTATAGGTGTCTACATCATGCACATATGCACCTATCAGCTGACTGTGAGTTTTATATCATCCATTAGATGGAATTAGGTATGAAAACATAAAAATTAGACTATGAAATATTTTTATAACTATATAATAGGATAAAAGGGTGGTGTGTATCCTATAAATCAAAGAATCAACACCTATAGGTACACTAGTCACAATACAGTTGATTGTGTTTGATTGTGGCAATAGTGAGCAGATTTGAAGACTGTAAGTGTTGATAGTGTATAGTAAAAGATGAAAAATAAGTCAAATATGTGATAAATAAAAATTTAAAGATTCAATAAACTATTTTTCAATTTTCAAAGGTCAAACTCAAGATAGGAATACCTACAGGATTCATCGTTAAGGAAGATAGGTAGGAAACACATTCAAAACACAGGAAGCAAACAGTGATCAAAGGTTGTTGATTTTGAAGTTGGCATTGAATTTATATGAGGTGAATGAGATTATATAATTTCCACAATATTCCTAAAAGTATCATATCACCCCCATATAATAGATAACAAGCATAGAAAAGGCCCTTTTAAATGTAATACATAGTTCACCTGAAGAACCCCACACATAATATTCTTTACACAGTCTACCTTGGAAATTTAAGGAATTGAAAGGTCAAATGATGTCATAAAGGTATAAAATTTGGTGGAAAAAATAATTAAAACTTTTAAAATCACCTCCAACATTTGGTTTTCCTGATAAAAAATAGGGGAAGTGCCCTCTAATTTGTCTTAGATAAAGGGCACTTCCCTAGGTGCACAAACTGGCAGTTTTGAAGAAGGATGGTAAATGGATGGACCAAGGAATATATAAACTTTAAAATAATATCTATAAAGTTGGATTACACATAATAACACATGAATAAAAAAATTTCTAAGAGAAAAACCTTACAGGGAAGTCTAAACCCTCAATAGTGTAGGTAAGTCTACTTGGGGAAGGTTTTAGGCCAAAGCCAAAATGAGAGTCATTGTCACTTCCATATTGAGATTATAAATACAAAATGTTTAAAAATGTTTATGTGGTAACTAAATATTTCTTATATCTGGTGGAATTCAAATAAACCCAATGGGATGGCCTAGACCATAGGGGTTGCAACAGGCCTATTAGGCAAGGTTCAAGCCTAGTGCCCAAATGAGAGGTCATTTTAATTTATAGATATAGATGAGAATTAAATTTTTTTTTATAATGTGTATAAGGATATTTAAAATGTGTGAAAGTCTTAAAATCATAGAAAAATCACAAATAAGCCATTTTAGACTCAAAACTAACTCAGGTCTATATGAATTGGAAAAAGGAACTTGATAGGCCAAGTTGAAGTGCTCACATATTTCATGAGACTTTGCATGGAGGCCAAAGACATTTAGAGGTGTTATAAGAGGTCATAAAAAACCTTCTTGTGGAATTTTTTTCCAAGTTGAACATCCCATATTTATGAATAAAACTTAAGAGGGTAAAATAGGCCTAAACCCTTGGAATGACTAGTTTGATGAAATGGAGATGGAAAGCTACTCTAATGGAATATTTTTCCTAGGATGATGATTAGAGGTTTTAGAGGACTCTCTAAAGATACTCCCCATAAAGATAATTTTTACATAATTTTATGAACATGGTACAAAACATGGTACTTTTGACTATTTTATGTATTTTTTAGGTTCTAGGAAGATTATAAATATGAAACCAACCTTGGGAGAAGGATTAGGACTTGCGATAACCCCTCATGTAAATTTAATTCTTCATAAAAACTCTTAAGTATTCAAACAAATAGCTTCATCCCAGCCAATCAAAACTGGCATAGTGACCAAGATAGTGGTAAGGGTGGAAAACTTCAAGTGAGTTGATTTTAAGATGTGCTTGATGCCTCTAAGGCCATAAAGGGTATTGAAAGGTGTCATACACTACCTCCCATGTATTTTTATGGAAAATTTATGTATTTTTGGATGCCAAGTTGGAGGGGTGTGTGAAAGAAGAGTTACTTTTAACTACAAATAATGATATCTCTCTAGATGATGCTAGATGATCAAGACTATAACCAATGCATGGAGAGGCATGTCTAAGATCCTTAAAATTAATTCAATCATAAAACCTATCCATAATCTATTTTGGGATGTTCAAATAGGTCCAAATCATGAAGGTAGTTTTTTGAGCTAGAACAACGAATTTTATGCCACTTTTCATAAGTTTCATGCCTTGTATGGCCACTTGTCTCTTCTAAAATTTAATAATTCATACCACATCCCCTTCTCATGCATAATAAACTCTATTCTCAACTTGATAAGTGTACTTCTAACCCTTAGACTTCTTTGTTCTCTTCTCTTTCTTAATTTCTATAAGAACTAGCCATTTTAGCCTTTATAGCGTATGTTCCACTTGAGTATGGTGAAGCCCTGCTCATTTTCATACCATTTGATCAATAAGACTACTATTTTTTACCTTTTCATGACTATTCATAGTGTGTTATAATTAGATGATTGATATTTCTTAGTGATAACTATGATTTCTGTAGCATGTTGTCTCATTCTTTCATCCTATTTGTAGTTAGAAAGTTTCTTGTAGGGAATGTGAATTGTTTTAGGAAGTATCAAGGTTGAGTGAATTAGTATATCCAACAATGCCATTCAAATCCTCTTGTCTAGTATTCCTGGCCTAAACATTCATCCATAAACTCATAATGTAATATTGATTTGAGAAGATGCAGATTGGAGAAGTGTATGTTTGGTTAGTCTCTTGGTTCCATGTGTAACATGCAGCTAGTTGAAAGTCATTAACTTATTTAGTGTATCACATCCCTTAGGATATTTTATTTAATTTTTATCTCTCCCTTTCCCCCCAAATTTTACGTGTAGTAGTGATCCAAAATGGTACATCAAGGAAGATATCCCTATCTAGAGATTCACCTCATTCATAGGCTAATCACAAGTTTAGAGGTGTTTCAATTGTGCCACTTGGATGAGGAGAGCTGAGACATCTCCTCAAAAGATGAAAATATAAGTGAAAACATAAGTTAAGTAATTTGAGGAAATTTATTTGGCTTATAAATGAGCTCATACACTTGGCTTTTTAATCTTTCAAGAGAGATGAATAAATAAGTTTTTCAGTAATGGCCTTAGGTAGATGTTTTTAACCTTTTGGAAAAATTTAAAGTAATTGGGAAAAGAAATCAATCAAAAACAAAAACTAATAAATACTAATACTTTATTGAAGGAAACTAAGTTTTAACAAGAATAAATAACTCATAAAAGACAAAAACCAAAAATTTAATAGGGGTATCTTAAAATTCCATGTGCAAAATTTTGGGTGACACTAGTTGGCTCTGATTGGGGACATCTTTGCTTCTATCAAAAAGAAAGAAAAAATGATGAGATCCCTTTATCTCTAGTTTTTAGTCTTGTCTATGGGGTATGAATTCATGTAAAAAATCAATCACAAAAACTAAAAAACAAATAAATAAACAAAAAATAGAGAAATAAAATAACTAAACAAAAGAAAGACTAAAAAAATTATTTATATACATATAGGTGTTACCCTACTACTCAATTATTATAGAGCTTCAAGTGTTGCCCATTAAAAGGTAGTGGTAGTTCAATTCCATCCTGATAAGCTAGGATGATGCTATCTCTTCTAATAATGCTCTTTCCACAGTGAGTCAAATTTGCCATGTCTTCCATTTTATTCATTTTATTTATCCCACATGAGGACCAAGTCACCAAATTCAAACTGTCTATCTCAATACTTCTTATAAAAGATCTTCTTCACTTTCATTTTATGATCAGTCAACTAGTCAACAACTTGAATATGAATATCTTGCAATTCAATGAGAAACATGGTCCTCTTATCAAGTGAATCTTGATAAGTTGCATCTTCAATAGCTTTAGACAATTACAAAGTAGACATCTCTATGGTGACTGGTATCTCAGTGTTTGTTCCATATAATATATGAAAAGGTGACATACCAATGGCTTTATTTGGGGTGATCTTATCAGCTCATAATGCATCAAATAGCTTCTTGTGCCAGGTTCATTGATTATTATCCACCAACTTGTGAATTATGGTCATCAAGTTCTTGTTACTTGATTTAGATTGACCATTCCCCTAAGGATAGTGATTTGAAGCATGAACAAAGTCTATTCCATATGAGTAATAAAAATTAGTTGGTTCTATTGAAGAAAAGTTGGTTGCATTATTTTTTACTATCTTGTGTGGGAAACCAAACCTTACTACAATGTTATCTTTGATGAAATCACATACAATTTTAGAAGTGGCATGCTTGACTAGAATATATTCTACCCACTTACTAAAGTAATCATTTGCAATTAAAACATAATAATGTCTGACACTTGAAGAAGGATTCAACATACCAATAAACTCCATGCCCCACTATTGGAATGGTTCATTGATTATAAATAGTTTTAATGGCAATGCTAGTAAATTTAAATGTCCCATAAAGTGCTGACATGCTTGACACTTAGCAACCCAATCAAAAGTATCTTAGAAAAGGGTAGGCCAAAAATACCTTTCTCATAATATTTTGTGTTGTGAATCTCACTGATAAGTGACCACCACATGCTTTATCATGAAATTACTCTAGAAGTCTCTCTTTTTGCTCTTTGTCTACACATTAGAGGAAGACACCATCAATTCTTATTTGTATAAACCATTATCCAAAAGGACATAATCCTTTGACTTCAAATTTATGGTATGTTTGTATTTACATGTCAGATCAACTAGACATTCTCCATAAGTCGGGAAGTAATAAATATTTTTATACC
Organism: Torreya grandis; assembly: GCA_037957365.1. Lineage (NCBI taxonomy): Eukaryota > Viridiplantae > Streptophyta > Pinopsida > Cupressales > Taxaceae > Torreya > Torreya grandis. The sequence continues at coordinate 940,015 of JARHVA010002476.1, read as the reverse complement.
ATTAATTAATAAGATCAAAAAATATCACCATAGGGAAATCTCCATCTAATTTAGCTTGGAGTGAAAGTGCCAGTATATCTGTGTCATTAGGTTTTCTCTCTTTCATCAATTGGCACAAGCCTTTTCCTCTTACTAGCTTTGTTGGTTTGATTTCAAGATCAAAATCTTGTACCTTATCTACCCATGTGCCTCTTAGTAATCCTATTTCTTATTGTGTTAGAATTGATTATACTATAGTGTTAGGTACATAGACTTTAGTATGTGAAGATGAAATATAGTACCTAAAAACATTGCATGATTTGACTACAGAAAAGGTGTGTTTCACCATCTATGAATACTTTAGTTTATAACTTTTCAATGGATGGATCATGAAGGATATAATGGATTTAATTCCTTCATCATTCTTCTACATAAGTATAACTGACATAGTGTGCTCAAAAGAATAATAAAAAGAATGAATTATTTATTGAAATATGGGAAAACCAACACTGGAACAGCTATAGCTACTTTGATATTTTCAAATGCATACATACCTTCTACATTCCATTTGAGGTATTGCTTATTTTTCATCATATTAGAGATGTGGTGAGTCAATTCGATAAAGTCATGAATAAATATTTTAAGAAAATTAACCTTGTCAAAGAATGAATGCACTCCTTTCTTGGATGTAGGCATAGTTAAACTCTACATAGTTTTGACTCATATGGGATCAATATTTGTTCCTTCCTTTGAGACTATGTGATCAAGAAGCTTTCCTTGAGAAATGACAAATATTGATTTTTTAGGATTCAAAGAATTCCCAAGTTTCTTGCACTAGATGAAAAATTATTCTAAGTCAATCATATGATTACCTATTTTCTTGGAGAAGACTATCAAGTCATCAAGGTATAACAAAATACTCTTATTATTAAGATGTGCAAATGTTAGATCCATTACTCATTGAAAATTTTATCCAGTGTTGATAAGCCCAAAAGGCATCTTCTGATAGGCAAATGTCCCCCATGGAATCATGGAAGTAGTCTTATATTGATCTTTTTCAGCCACTTTTATCTAATTGTACCCTAAAAATACATCCAAAATGGATAACATGTCTAAACCTATAAATACTTGCAAGGTGTGCTCTATAATGGACAATGGGTAGCTATATTTTAGAGAAGATTGATTCAGATTGCAAAAATCAAGACACAGGCATATTTCTCCATTTTTATTTATCACTGGGACAATGTTAACTAAAAATTATGAATGGTGAATTGGATAGATGATATTAACATTAAGAATATTTTGTATTTCAATGTAGATGGTACCCTAGATGGTTGGGTTATGGTGGTGTAGCTTTTGCTTAAAAGGTTTACTTCTAGCTGAAGTGGAATATAATGTTGCACCTCATCTAGTTGGAAGGTCTTCAGGTCTTTGTAAGACTAGGAAAACACATCAATGTATCTTTTGAGAATCTTAATGAATGATTATTTTTATTTTTAGGAATAACATTTACTAGTTTTGACCATCTTAGGTTCTTCTTCACTACCTAAATTAATCTACTATACTTTCAGAGAAGAACTATCTCCATATTATTTCTTTTTCTTTAGAAATTGATCATGCTTATAAAGGATTTATTCTAAAAAACTAACACTTTAGGGATTTTATTTACCTTCAATTTAATTATATCCTGACTATGAGTAAGCTTAGATTCAGTGATACCTATTTTCATTTGGCATGGACATGAACTACTTCCTTCAAATTATAGTTCCTCAAAGTTATCTTTTTGCCCAAGGAATACAAATATTTACTTGTCATCATTCAAAACTTTTCACTAGTCGATGTTATCTAAAACCTTTGGATGGTAAACCATCTACACTTTATAGCTACCTTCTCAAAAAAGTGTAGTCTATTGATCTGGACTAAGTAAAGATGTAGTAACTACAAGAGAATTAACTCTAGAGTTATAATCTCAAGGAACTAAGTTGATTAAGAAGGTTGTAATATTGAGTGTTGAACTCAAAACTTGATCTCGATAGTACCTTAGATTGTCTTTCTTCACTTGATATTGCTATTAACTCAGCATCAACCTATGCTTTTAGGAGTCTTACTCCTTTTTCCTTTGCTTGTTCAAGTCCTAGTAGAAGTGCCTCATATTCTGATGTGTTGTTAGTATTTTCAAACATGAGTTTACAAGAGTAAGGAAATATTTTACCATCAGGTGATATCAATACATCCCCAGCACCTGAACTATGAAAACTACAATTTCCATAAAATTTTAAAGTTCATATCTTATCTTATTCTTCTTCTACTTCCTCTGGTCCTTATATATCCTTGCCCAATTTGAGGTAATAAACTCCATGGTCTAATTCTTCAAAAATGATATGTGACCTTGGATCATCAAACTTAGAAATTGTATACTTAGACTTCTTTTTAGACTCAAGTTTTTGATTTATTCCTTTGATTAGAGTGTGAGAACATGACCAGTCCATCTTAACTTATCCACCTAGATCTTTGCAAAATCTTCTACTTAGCAACATTTCATATGAAACAAGAATATATACAACTAGAATTATCATTTTGAGTCTTTTATCTAGGAAAGTTGCTAGGATAGCTTGGGCATCTTTGATCTATCCAATCAGGGGAACTTGTCTCTCTATGAAGTAACATTTGATTATTGTCTTAGTCAAAGTGAGGCCAAGGGAATCAACTGCTTTAGCTAGCATAACACTATCTAAGGCTCTAAAGTCAAAGATACATTTTCTTAAATTGAACCCATTAATCAAAAGAGAAACATATAATGGCTCTATCCTTTCAGATATGAAATAAAATGTAAGAGAAGTAGTTGTAGCATTATTCTAGGAAGGAAACTATTTGGAAGTAGGAATAATACTTTTAGAGGCATTAGCTGAATTGTTTGACCTTTACTTTGTACATACTTGACTAGTCTATTCAACTGATCTAGATAGGACCTCAAGTATTTAGCTTCTGACATTTGAATTTTGGTTTTATTTATGTGATTGATTATGTCAAAAAAGGGAATGGGTGTAGATAAAATATGATTAGCTTCAACAATATGAGTTATTGGCTTATGCATTTGAAAAGAAGAAGCTATATACTTATCTTTTGGAGCTAAAGAAGAAGGTAGAGGACTAACTCTTTTAAGAATGCTTACATCTAATCTAGAGTCTCCTTTCTCTTTCTCTTGATCTTTGGAAGCTTTTTCACTAACTTGATAAGTTTGTGACCTTGTAAACACTATAAAAGAGTGACTATGATCTTCTAAAAACTTCTTCATAATAACTTTTTGATTGATATTCTAGGTAACCAATGTTGGATTTGCCAATAGGATCTACAAATTCATCTTAATCAACAAGACTTTGATGAGTATCATTAGTCATTTGATGTTTTTCATTCATATCAACATGATTTTTGGGAGCATCTTCAATTCCTAGTCTTTATGTAGGACCAACAATGTGATTCTTGTTCTAATTATTAAAAACCTATATAGGTGCATTCATAGTAGGAGTAACACAAGTACCTTGAGTAATTTTCCTTTTGACTTGTAGCAAGTCATTAGCCAAATTATATAATAGGGGATTAATGGTCTGTGATGTGTTTAAAGTAGAAGAATCATCCATAGAAGTTGTTTTCTTGATCTTTTTAGCCACTATCAAGTCATTTTTAACCTCTATAGCAAGATTTTGAGTAGCTTCTAAATCAGTCAGATGTGCTTGATGCAGTTGATAGCTGACTTCTAGTAATTAAGCATTGATGAAGAAGAATTTTTTATTATCTCCAGTGGGTAGAGAAACTTGAAGGATTTTATAAAGTAACTTGTTAAACTTGGTAATGAAATCTCACATGTGTTCATGTGGTTCCTTTTTGAGTTGAGTGAGTTGGGTAAGTAATATGTGAGAATATTCAAAATATTTAAATATCTTTTCAAATTCCTCATGCATAGTGGCCCAAATTATTATAGTGCTAGGATCTAAATGGTAAAACCACTTTGTAGCTAAGTCATGCAAAGTCTCAATAAAGAGTCTGATTAAGACATCTTCATGTTCAACACCAATTACTCAACAAGCTACAAATAAGGTATCCAAGTGTTCATCGAGACTTTGTTTTCCATCACCTATGAATTTTGAGAAACTCTTTCTTGACCCCTTTGGCAAGTCATGGAGAGGAGGAGTCAAATTCAGAGGACCAATCATTTCCCCCCAAAGGATGGGAAGTGGTAGCACCATTCTTATGGGAATAAGTAACTAAGAATTTATGGGTTGAATTATTCCTAAAGAATTGTGTTGTAACTAATTCATAGGATTTTGTGTTTGTCTCACAGATGAGAGACTGGTTCTTCTTGCTCTGGCTTGAATAATAAAGTTGAAATTGAACAGGTCTTTTAATTTAAAGAAATCATCAGTTTAGCTTTGATCTCTCCTTGCTCTAGTAAAAGGTCAATTTGACAATTTAAATCACAAAGGTTCTTATGAGGATTACTCAATTAATTTGGTTTATAATCAAAGACTTAGGTAATAGTTTACTTAACATGCCATGGGTTTAAGATAAACAAGGAATAAAACAAAGCATAGCTTCTAGACATGTAGTAACTTGAAAAATAGCAATGTGACTATTTTTAAAACATTAGAGTTAAATTTAGCAAGGATGTGCTTTAATTATAGGTGTGTAACTACATTTTCATGTAATGTTTAAGATGAACGGTTTAAAAAGCATGTAAATTTTATAAAATTATACATTAATTGTGCTTATCTTGACTTGAAAGAGTAATCTATTTTTAGATTTTGGGAGTGTAATTCATTGTTCCTTAGTGGAGTCCCTATAAACTATTGGCTAGATATTTTATAGGCTATCAAAATTACCTAGGCAATCATGGGATTAAATCTCTCAATGTCTATTTACTTATAATTATTCATATTTCTCATTTATTCATGGATTATGTGCAAGTTGTCTTATTTTTGGTGTATTACTTTAATCATAGAGTTCATGAACCATAACAAGGTGATTTTGAAGCAAGTAAGTAGTTGTTTCAGAGAATGTGTAAATAAATTTTGGGAAATTAAGAATGGAAAACTAGAACATGTGAGAAGCAAGAAGTTATACTTCATAATAAGAAATTTTAAATATCTTATTGAACCCATACAAGTAAATAAACATCCAAAAGATGATAATATTTTTAGAAAATGACTAAGAAAGACTAAAATTCACATTTAGATTTAAAGATAACACAAATTTTACCATTTTAATCTTCAAAAATCCACCAAATGATCTCTTAAGATGTAAAGCTCCATATAAAATAACTTCTTTCTCATTCACTTTGAACCAATTTCATACAAAAGAAAAAAACTCAAAAATCTAAACACAAAGTTTTAGATTTCTTAAACTCTCTTAATTTAGTTACAATTTCTATCCAAAAATTACCATCATCCTTAAGCACGCAGGCTTGCACTTATATTCATACAATTTTAGAAGTCAAAAACAAATAGGAGACAACTCCTTGAATTTCCATGTGCTATGATAAAACTAGGAACTATTGAGAGGCATCCTCCTAGAATTTCTCCTTTATACCATGTAATGGTTGATGACATGTAGCACTTATTGGTTTTAAAGTTTGAAATAAAAACAATCTCTTTGCATGCAATACAAGATTGATCAAGTAATTTGATTTTACAAAATGGCTTCAAGTAATGGTGCTTACCCAAGTTACTTGAGTCTTACATTTTACAACTTACTTTTACAAGTAATTACTTAAATACATTATAAGTTGCAAGAAGAAAATAGAAGTAGAAGAAATATTGAAATAATTCTAGTTCATTGAATTTGTTTCTACATTTCTATTTGTATTTGATGCGTTGAAACATCATGAACTATATTGATACATCATTTGGTTTAGCAAGTGATTGCCTTTCAATCTTAAATCTTAGCATTTCTCTTTCCAACCTCCTATTATGAGCTTTCATATTTTCAAGTCTTGGTTCAAGCTTATTGATTTCATGTTGACATTTGATTAACTCCTTCATATATTTAGTTGTGAAAGGAGTTGTGGCCTTTTACATTAATTGCTTGAATTGTTGATATAACTGTTCAAATGTCCTTGGAGTTTTATCAGACCAAATGTTAGTGAGACCAAAGAGACAATCTTCTAGATTCACCTTTTCATTGCAATATTCTTCTTCTAAAGTCTTCATTTATTCACACAATTCTTAAATAATATGCATGTGAAAAGATAGGAGGTATTCTTATTATTTTACTTTCTTTATTGATCCTTTAGGGATAATCTTCTCTTTGATCAAAACTTTCTCACTCAAATTACTTATTCTTTGCAGAATCTCTTGCTATAACTTGGAAATTCCATTTTCATTTTCTATTTCCTTAATTATTTATATAGTCATATAAAATGTGAAAATTGGTAACTTGAGTGTAGATAATCACATGCAACCAATAGGTCCCTCTTGCTTGCTTTCATGGCCCTTATAAACATATTTTCACTGATTTCTAGTCATCTTTAGCCTTCCAAACCTAATCCCAGCTCAGCCAGATTGCTCTTTCTATGAAAAATCCATACCTTAAAACCCTATCAACTAAGGACAATATTTCCAAACTAGGACTATAACATTAGTACCATTACTATCCTCTTTTGATGCTCCTATCCAAGTGAATTTTTTGGCCCCAACAGTTAGTTCCTTCTAGTTCCCCATCCTTCTCTTTGTTGGCCTAACACAAACACATTCAACCCATGACTAATAGATACCTATAAAATCCCATTCAAAGATCATTTGGAAAGGGTTGGAAATTATCACTAAGTAAGAATACAACTAAGACTATTTAAGCAATATTCCCTATTCTTTGCATATAGCTAGCCAATACACTTACAAGCTTATTCAAATCCTTACACTAGTCCCTAGCCACCTTAAGCATATCCAATTTAGTATTTTACATATTCGTACACTCTATTTCATAAAGCATATTAAGTGGGAGAACTACATATGGTTTGATCCCTCTTCAGAGTATTGATATGTAGGTAGTGTACCTGTATAAGGGGTGTGGATACATGTTCAATGAATTTTACACATACTAACCCCTGATCTTTCTCAAAATTAGTCAAAGAAAAATAGAGTATAGGTTTTAAAGAGAATTTTCTCTATAGGGACCTCTACAAACTTTTAGCTATCAAAACTTCACAGACAAGGTCACATAGACATAGTGAGCAAAACCTAGAAAGCTCAGATCCTCAAGACAATAGTGGTAGAGGTGGACTACAGTGTCGATGCCACTCCTATCCACTTTTAGTGTTATTATTTGATCATAAAATTAAGGTCATATCTCAGTTTGTGATAGTTTCCCAGTTCTACATAGTGAATAGGAGACCCTATCTCAGCCATATTAGTCAGTTTTTAGCTAGGTCTTCTTTTCCATTTCTTATTACTATTTTTAGAAAGATCAAAAGTAAAATTAAATTACACAAATTAGTATCTTAATTATTGCACATTTATTTACTAATTTCATTAATTAGACCCTTTAAATAAATTAGGAATAATACACAAATATTTCCAAAATTGTTAAAACATTTGGTGAACCTGACTTACTTTATTTGTGCATAAAAATCCTATAAACCCTAGGTTAAATTTATTACTAATTTTTCTTATATTTTTTTGATTTTTTTACCTAAATAATAAAATAAAAAATTAGCATTAAATTTTAAAATTTCATAGTAAATTTAAAATAAATTTCTTTAAAACCCTAGTTGCCCATACTATGTCTTGGTATTTTCCTATAATTTCTTGATTTTTTACTACCATAATTAAACCAAAAATTCACTTCAAATTTCAAAATTCAATAGTAATTTTCAAAAATATTTATTTTTTAATACCCTAGTTGCATCTACTAGGTCTTGTTAAATCACAAAATTTTCAATAAATTTTTTATTTTTTATTTGCATACCTAACTTAGAAATTCACTTTAAATTTCAAAAATTCTTTAAGAATTTTAAATTAACTTCATTAAAAACCATATTTACATTTACTATTTCCTATTTGCTTATTGAGGTATCACATTACATCCAAAATCAGATTTAAAAAAATTGATCTCACTTATTTTCAAATATTTCTTGCATTTTTAACAAATAATAAGGAGACCATACTTGGTCCTATCATGTACATGAATAATGAAGTTTACCATATATTAATGCATAGCTTCTTTATTTCCTTTTCATACTTAATTTTCATAATAAGAGATGAATTACAAAATTTATTTATAAAATTGCACAAGATTCTAATATTTATTTTACATACTCTCTCTCTCTCTCTCATGTAGGATAATTTCTAATTCTATTTTACTAAACATATTATATATATCATAGCACATGTAAAAACTTTTTATGCATTAGTGAACCATTTCATGTTCTCTACCCTTTGCTTTATATCTCTTATATGGAAAAAATTCCAATCTTATCCTACTAAACACATTAGAAATGTCATAACACATGCCAAAGTTTCTTATACATTCATACACAATTTCATGCTTTCTATCCCTTGATTGTTATCTCTCATATGGATATTTTTTTAAGTTTATCATGCTAAACACATTCAAAATGTCATAGCACATGCCAAATTTTTTTATACATTTATGCACAAATTCATGATTTCTATCCCAAACTTATTATCTCTCATGTGAAATTTTCTCTATAATCATATTTATATACAACTTGTAACTTTAATTTCATGCATTTTATTCCATATACATGGTTTCTACGTAGATGTATCTACCTCATTGGCTAATTTTGTTTCAATGTCATATCTTGTGCAGAGGAAAGAAATCCCTTCTCCTCCTCTCCCTCAAGAGGGTGATATCTACTTTACTTCTAACTAGGTCCATGTTATCACCCCTCCAAAAGGTGAGGTAGCCTATATTATTGTTCTTAATGCATACATATAGCCTATAGCCTCTTCAAACCTTGTTCAACACATGTGCTTACATGTTCAATCAGAAGCAAATAGGGTATGCACTTGTGAGACTCTAAAGAATCAAATCACTAATATGAGCAAGCTATTTTTAGATTTACAAACATAGAACTAGCTATTACATGAAAATATCATAACATTGGAAAACCTAATTATAATACAAACACCTTAAAGGCACCCTAGTGTCAATCATGCATATTTACCTTCACCTAGTCAATTAGCTATAAGCAATATTACATATCAAAATAAGAAATCACAATAAAGTAACTCTATAACTAGTGATTCAAAAAGCATTAAAAGATCAACTAAGAGTTCAAGTGAGGTACTAAGGGAAATGATTCAATATAACTTGATCAAACTACCTATTTTACATCTAGTGAGAAGATCTAGATATTATTATGCATATCATAGAATGCATGGGTATCACACAGATTCATGTTTGGCATTGAAAAAATATATAAAACAAATAAATGCTAATGAGGACCCTATACAAGGTAAATCAGTCAATTAATCCATAGTGACATAGGAACACATTCACAAAGGGTCAAATTCAAAAACATTACAAAAGTGGTTACTAAAGCATAACTTAGAATAATAAAATGATCAAAAAGTAAAATCAGAACAAGAAACAGTACCACAAGCATAGGTAAAGCATGAAATATATGCAACCCTACCTCTCCAAAATGAGGATCAACTTTCAAATAAATATGGGTTTGGTCAAAAATATCTACAATAGTTTGATTATCAAGGTCAAGGGTTAGGCAAGCATGCTCAAGGCATCACTACTCCTATTGTAGCAGTTGATAATATTTTTCACCAAGGTTTGGGATTTATTGAACATCCTAAGTCAAATCATCCACAAGCACAATTCATAAAAGGAAAAGATATAGTTACAACAAAATTCAACACTAGCATTCCATTGGTTTAAAATCAAGATGATAATGATGAGTGAAACAATATAAGTTATTATGATTTCCAAGATATTGACAATGAATCTAAATATTCAAAGTCATATTCACTACCATTCCTTCATGATTCATAATCATGCACAATTCCTTTGTTCAATACATGACACCATGATCGGGAGTCTCTCATGAGACTCATCAATTAGTAACATTTCTTCCCAGTCTTTCTTGTACATAAATTCTCATTATTTTTTGTACAAAGTCTTCTCATGATTGATTGTACATAGATTATCTTCAATTTATTTTACATAGTCTCCTAATGATTACTTGTGCATAAATTATATCAAAAATACAAAAACATTCAAATAAATCAAAAACACTAAAAATATTTTGATTGTATGCATCATCCATGCTTTAGATTTTTACTATCATCCTAGACTTACATTTGTTGTTATATGCTATTATTTTTTGATTTATCTACATTATCATGCTTCACTTGATCTTTTTTGAGTGTGTGTAGTGACATCTGGATCCTTGATTGTTTTACTCCACCCATTGAGGGGGAATCATACTTATACATTGAGACATACATCAATATACATACCCATGGGGTGTATCTTCTACATGAATACACCATACAAGTTATGTCATTCCTATACCACACACTCTAGTTATCATGTTGATGTACATTACTTACTAGTTTATATAGATTACTCTATCGACACTCACTAGTATATAACACTTATGTATTTTTTTAGCATATACCTAGTCTTTTACTAACATGTCTTGTATACTTTCACCTCTTTCTTTGATTAGTTAGATGCAATTGTATTTCTAGTTTTTACATGCTTTTCTTCCTTGATTTGCATAGCTAGATGTGATTACATTTCTTAGTTCTAGTTTTGAATCCTATATGTGCCTTAGGACATTTTCTAACGTCCTTTGCTTCCATTCATATGTGTTCCTTAGGATATTTGCCAATGTCCTTTACTTGTACTCTTCTATGTGATTGTGGCTTTCATGCTAACCTTTTTTTTTACAATTGTATGTGTATGTGGAATTTGAACATGCCTTGTATTCTTGCCTTCCAATCTAAGTGACATGTGCCCATTTCCCTTATTTTCTTGGCCCCTTGGCTACTCTTGTATGATTCTTGCTTCTTACCTTGTGTAATTGTTTTTTGATTTTTTGTAATGCCATGATCTACATCATTAATTATTCTTGCTTTCTTAGATGCCATGATGGACATCATGATATATCCCTCCATAAAAACTAACAACTAATATTTCTAGTTTCAATTAAGTACATTATACATGCTATTATATTGTTATATATATATCTAGGAATACCTTTGTTGATCTAAAAATATCTCATTACAAACCATGCTATATTTTGAGATATCTTGTTATTTATCATTGATATATCATGTACTTTTGTATCATAACACACTTATATGGATTTTTATTCTAAGGATAGTCATTGTAGGGTTTGGATTACTACCCTTAGAAGAGGGAAAACAAATAAGGATTTTTTCACAAAGATCAGAGCTCCTAATAGTCAAAAAAGTAGTTTTTAAAACACCTAGAATAACCTGACATCAAACCAGGTAGAATAGACTAGGTAAATAATGAAAATGCTAGAATAGTTACTAGATTTGGCCCAAGACAATATCACAAAGATAATACTATAGTGTCTATGCCACTAGTGTCCACTTTTGGTGCTCCTATCCAAATAATAGAAAAACTAGACTTTCTAAAATTATGCAAAAAAGTAGGTTCAACTATAGTTTTGCACAGTCAGGCCAATTTAGAATCAGTAGTTTTTAGTATACTTTTGCTTAGAGAATCTAGATATAGGGGGAATCATATATGGCATGATGGATCTCACTTCCAATTTTATATATCATAGTTGGTATAACTTCTAAATTAGAATCCATGTTCTAGACACTAGTGATTAAGGGAAATTTACATGGTACATCTATTTTCTTTTCTTTTCAAGTTTAATATTACCTAGGCATTCTCATCAATTATGTGCCTTACTCCATCTACAAGTGGTTGGCATCATTTTGGATTTGGATTTCATATAACCTAAACTTTGACATTTTGAAGTGGCTTTTAATAAGCCTAGTGTACCAGTCTTAGAGTGTCTTTCATACAAGCCTAATCTCCATCTTTTAGAGTGGCCAAGAGTGGCCTAGTTTCTATCATACATTTGGTATCCACACCACCATTTTTAGATTATAGAGTAGTCATAGGCTTTAGGATCCATCTCCTATAACATACATTTCATACTAGTATTAGTTCATAGCATCACTTCATGGGGAAATGATGGATCCAAAGGACTAGCTAGCCTTTGTAATCTTGAGCCACCTATAAAGATGGATTGAACACATAGTCCAAAAATTGATCAAAACATGCATGACCACATAGCTTCACTTAGTGGGTAATGATGGATCCAAAGGGATAACTTTTGCATTCTTGAGCCACTTTCATGGAATTGAGCACTCAGCTCCATTCATGATATTACTTTTGGTTCAACACACATCCAACATCACTCAACATCACAATAGGTTTTGAATTGGTTCACGTACTTGATGAGGTGTATTCATTACTTTCTCTTCTTCTCTTTTACCTATCCTTTACATGTTATTATTTTAGATATAGTGTATTTAGTAAGAACTGATATACTCTTTGTTTTTCTCTTACAAATTCACACTTCACAACGTGCATTCTCTAGGCACACCCAACATCACATAACTTCATAGGATTCACCCTTACAGGTAAGTTTAGGTATGCTTTTTATTTTTCCTTTATCCTAGTATTTTTATTTGTTGCATCACTAGAATAAAGGGGTGTAAATTTAGTCATATAAAATGTGAAAATTGGTAACTTGAGTCTGGATAATCACATACAACCCATAGTCCCTCCTACTTACTTTTATGACCCTCATAGGCATCTTTTCACTAATTCCCAGTCATTTTTAACCTTTAATACCTAATCCCAACTTATCCAAACTACTCTTTCTATGAAAAATCCATCCCCTAGGCTTGGTTAGCTAAGGACAATAACACCCAACTAGGACTATAACACTGGTGCCACTACTATCCACTTTCAGTACTCTTGTCTAAGTGCATTTTTGGCCCCAATGATCAGTTCCTTTTGGTTCCCCATCCTTCTCTTTATCATCCTAATGTGAGTACATTCAATCCATGACCAATAGATCCCTATAAAACCCCAATCAAAGATCATTTGGAAAGGGTTAGCAATTATCACTAAGCAGGTAAGACTATTCAAGTAATCTTCCCTATTCTCTGCATACATCCAACCAATATACTAAAAAGATTATTCAAATCCTTACACCAGTCCCAATCCACCTCAAGCACATCTAGTTTAGCATTTTGCATATTCATACACTCTATTGGACAAATCACATTAAGTGGGAGAACTACATATGGCTTGATCCCTCTTCCTAGTATTGGTATGTAGGCAGCATGCCCACACAAGGGGTGTGGATACATGTTTAGTGAATCTTACACACATTAATCCCCTATTTCTTGAAATTGGTCAAAGCACAATGGAGTATAGGGTTTTAAGAGAAAATATACTTTACAAGGAGCTCTACATAATTTTGACTACCAAAATTTCATAGATAAGATCACACATACATAATGAACAAAACCCATAAAGTTCAGATCCTCAAGACAATAGCGGCATAGCTAGACTTAGTACTGGTGCCACTCTTGTCCACTTTTGACACTCCTATCTAGTCATAAAATGAAGTTAAAATCTTAGTTTGTGATAGTGTCCTAGTCTTACATAATGAATATCAAACCCTTTCTCAACCATATCAATAAGTTTCTAGCTAAGTCTTCTTTTCTATTTTTTATTACTATTTTTAAAAAGATCAAAAGTATAATTCAATTACATAAATCAGTAGCTAAATTATTGCATTTTTATTTACTAATTTCACTACTCAAACCCTTTAACTAAATTAGGAATAATACATAAATATTCCCAAAACTATTAAAACAACTACCTTTATCTTTGCTAACTTATTTACAATATCAACATGAATACTTAATACTTTAGGAAAGAGCTTCTAGGTAGTTTGATGCATCTTCTCCATCCATTTATCAATGTCCTTATCCTTATCTCTAGTTTCCTCTACCTCAATTATTACTTTCTAATCAATTAAATCATCTAAAAGAATTGATTATTGTATAATAGACCTTACAACTTTAGTAATTATTTCACACAATTTGGATTTCTTTTAGCTTAGCCTTTGTAGGCTTCTCTTCATTGAGCTTTTGAAAAATTGTGTTAATCAAAGTCTCTGTATCATGTTTCAAGCCCTCTATGGTAACTTCTCTAAGACATATCTTTGTAATTTTTAAGTCACCTTCAGTGACTTCACTTTTATTCATGGCCTATAGAGGGACTGATACCTCTACAAATTTTTGTCTTGTAGGCTTAATTATCAATTTTGAAGTTATCTTGACACTTTTGGGCTTCTTTCCTTTTCTATCCAAACTCTTCAATAACTAAAAATAAATTTCTTATAGATTTATTACTTCTCTAGATTTAGTAGTTGTTTTCCTTGCCAACTAAGAAGAGAAATATGCACTAGTGGAAGTGTCTAAATGAATCACCATTTGTTGCTAATTATTCCTAACCACTAGTTCTTGAGAAGGAACTTATTTGGTCTATTCCACTTTCTCGATCTCTTTCTCAGATTCTTTTCCCTGTTCTTTCTCCTTTGTTTTCTTTGTCACTTTATCTTTCTCTACTTGCTTCTCAAATTCAACTTCTATTTTCTTTTCCTTCTCCACTATCTTTGCCTCATGTTATTTATTTTTTTCTTTCTCAACTTCTAATTCCTTCTCCTTCTCAATTACCTTCTTTGCCTCTACCTCTATTTATTTATCAAGTTCAACTACTGCCTTTTGTTTTTTTTGTGATACTTCCTGAGATGAGGTATCTTTTTTAGTAGTTACTTGTTCTGACTCTTTTTGAGTGGTTGGTTTATCATATGAAGGGGGTGGAGGTAGATTAATGGGTGGAGAAGATGGAGGAAGAAGACTAATTGTCTTATTTTGAATGGGCTTATGAGGAGGCCTCATGCCATGAGATTTTGGAGGTGACATAAATATTGATAGATTTATGATAGGTGTAGTAGAAAAAGGAATGGTGGGTAGAGAAGTATCTATAGAAGTTACCAAAAGAGGTATGGTGGTAGATGGATGAATGGGTTTCTTATCTTTTACTATAGAGTAGGAGTCATCAACATTTTTCTTTAACTTCAACTTCTTGGGTACTTGGCTTCTCTCTCCTTGAATTGCCTTCCTCTTCTAGATTATTCTAATTTTTTAGTCATTAATTACTTCATGAAATATCCTATATTAATAATCTAATTTGAAGTCATAGAAAGGACCATAGAAGTTCTCTCTATAATATTTTTAACTTGATCTTTTGCAAAAACAATTTTTGGAAGTGGAACATTATCCCCTCCTGTTGCATGGTAGGTATCACTAGTTACAATCCCATCATCTTCCATGTCTTATGAAATTGTAGCTAAATAAAAATCATGAATTTGTTCAATCTTTATTTTTTTATTGTCTCTCCTTACATCAAACTCATCTTTTTAATCAATCCAAAAATCTTTAAGTGTAGGAATATGCATATACTCAAGAGAAACTATATTTTGAGCTACACCTCTACAATCAAAATTTGCTTTGGATTCAAAATGGGTCTAATTGTAGTTTTGGTACATCTCCTTTTTCACATTATTTTCTTTTTAGATGTTGGGTCAATGATAGTAACCAATAATAATAGGAAAATTGATAGAAGGGTGGTGAACATTTGACTGTAAATCATGAAACTCAAATAGTTACCTGCACAACTCCATAAGGATCCATTTTTAACTAGGATACCTTAGAAAATTAACTGGTGTTCCTAAGAAACCACCAACTTTGATGTATGTGAAGTTGAAGAACTGAATGAAAATACATCTAAATTAGGAAACAACATCCCATGATGCATATAATACTCTCTTGTGTTTTAGAGTTACATTTAACTTGTAAATGATTTCATATAAAAATACATCATTCACTATCTTATAATTCTTGTAGTATTCAAAAAGGACTAATTGAGGGTAATACTCATATATAGGCTCTATTTTCAACATCTTTTTTTTATTTAGCCTAAAAAATTCTCCATTTGATGTTATAACATATACTAGGTATGAAGTCATCTTGAAGTCAAAAGTTTGTAATACTTTAATTAATTGCTAGTCCATGTTGTCACTTATTAGCCTAGCCCACTCAATCATTATAGAACTCCTATTGACATCAATGGCCCTAATGTATGCATACATATAAGTTAAAAATCACTTGTCATTCTTTTCTCTATTGATTCTACATAACAACTAAGTAATGTCATCTACTTCTTGAACCAAGTCTGACCTTACTATCTACTTTAGAAATATTGAAACTTGATTCACTTTATTTAGGTAGTTTTTGTTTAGTATTTTAATACACTCTATTATCTTATTTTCCCATTGAATTTTAGCTTTTTCCATTTTTACATCTAGGATTTTAGATGTTGTTGGTATCTTTAAGCAGTAGTTAAGGTATTAAACATCTAACCTTATTATCACATTACCATCAATATCTTTCACTATCCTAGTAAGAGAGTCATAGTATTTGGCATGATCTAAGACAAACTCAGGAAGTTGTATAGAGCTTGGGAAAGTTGTAGCTTGCAAGATCACACTATTGGTCATTCCTTGCATAAGTAGAGTTTTGGCTATAGCTTTGGATCTCTCCAACAACTCAGTCATTAACACATGTCTCATATCTATATCACTTATTTTAGTTAACTTGGACATGATACAAGATTTAATAGGGTGCCCTTTATACTCATAAATCATCTTTGGTTCTTGTGACTTGAATCTCATAGCTTTTGTTTTACCCTTCTTACTTGTCCCAAGTATTTTTTCATGTGATAACTTAGGGAATTCTTCAATTAAAGTAGTTTTTTCTTGTACTTATACTCTAGTTATTTATTCCTCTAATTCTTTTGACCCTGACATTTATTCTGACTAACTCTAGGAGAACTTGATAAGTGATTTTTAAAATTATATGATTGCTCATATTGGTTTAGAAAAGGTTGAATAAATGAGTCAAGTTGTTGTCTCAAATAATACCTCTAAACTAGCTTTAGGTTTCAAGCAGTAGAAAGTCTTGAAAACCCCAAGTACCTCATAACAATCAATACAGTGTCACAACCCCAAGTCGGTCTAGATGATCTACAAGTATTAAGAATTCAATAATCTAGGTAAGTAACAAGAAACAAGCATGGGTAACTTTAGGTTTGTCTTAGCTAGTAAATTGGGTTCAAGGTTTCGAGTAAGCAATGATTCATGAGGAATATAGGTTTCTTAAAGATAAATACTTAAGGTTTGTTAGGACAAGTAACTTGGATTAGAAAACCTAAGTAAGTAACTAGTATTGAGGAGTTTATGTTTCAATTGGGTAGATTAATAGGTTTCTCCAGGCTTGCAACTTTAGATTTGTCAGGGCAAGTAACTATGGTTGGAAAACTCAAAGTAAAAGTAATAAGCAATCATAACTTTGGGTAGGCAGGGTACTTGAGAGTTTTGGGGTTCTTGAGGGTAGTATCTTAGGGTCAAGAGTCCAAGTGAGTAAAAAGTAATGGGAAGTCTAATTTGGTAGTATGTTTGGGAGTTTCAGGTTTCTTAGAGTAAGTAACTTGGATTTGAGAGTCTGAGCAAGCAGTTGTGGGAAACCCATGTGGGTAATGCTAGGATATCCATTAGGTTTTATATGGAAATATTTAAACTTTTAGGATTTTATATGTGTTTTTACATGATTAGGATATATGAAAACATTTACATAGTTTGTACAACATTTACACAAGTAAAAATTGACAAATGAAACCAAGGAAAACAAGCATAGATGATACTACATCTATGGCAGTACATGGAAAATTACCAGAGAGAAATGAAAAGAAAATGCTCAAGATGAATCCATGAGAAATAAAATAAAATGATATACATACCTCAAATACAAATGGTTCAAGAGGGGTTTGATCAAAAATAACTCTAAAGTCTTAGATAGTGTAGGTTAGGATTCATAGGGGTGATAGCTTGGTCAAACAACTCAAATGCTAGATGGGAAATGAGGTGGAATTCATTAATATTTATATTTTCTAATGCATTAATGACAATTTGGAGGCACATGTGAAGGAGCCACGCAATCCCTTGAATTTTTATTAGGTTTCTTAAACTACTTTTCTTATTTTGGATTTTTAAGTTAAGTAGATTTACAACCCTGACTCGATCTTGACTGGTGAGTACTTTGGGTTCGTAAACCTTCATTACTTTTACTTGTGGCTTTGGGGAAGTGAAATTGTTTTTAAAACCTAGTTTTATTTAAATAATGTTTTACGCATTTTTGGGACTTCTTTAATTGACTTTTGATGAGAAGTAAAGTTATTTTATAATTCTAGTTTGGACTAAGCAGTGCAACTCAAGATTGCAGCACTGCTTTACTTCTTGTTTAATAAGTTAAGTAATTTGGGAAACCTAAGTTGGTTTGGAAATGATCTAATATACTTGGATTTTTTCTCTTTTGGGAAATATGAGTAAATGGATTTTTCAATAATGACCTTAGGTAGATGTTTTCAACCTTCTGGAGTAATTTGAAGTAATTGGGAAAAGAAAGAAATCAAAAACAAAAACTACTAAAGAGTAAGACTTTATTCAAGGAGACTAAGTTTTAAAAAGAATAAGAAACTCAAAAAAGACAAAATATAAAAATTTAATAGGGGTATCTCAAAATTACATGTGTGAAATTTCGGGTGACACCAAATTAGATCAAAGATAAACCACAAAGTCACAATGTCTTAAATCTCATGTAGTCTTTTGTCATGTCGAACCAATCAAATACATAATGTCTAACATATCTAATGATGTGTGAGACTACCATTACTAAACCTCCAAAACCCATCACATCTTTCTATCACATTCCCATGATCCCATCAAATCCTACCATCCATTCTAGCCCTTTACTCCCCCGTCAACACAAATATCTAAACCAATCCATAACTCATATCACCCACCTAATTAACATTATCTCTTATAGGGGTGACGAAGACACCTAGTATATATCTATAGATGGATCCAAATAAATAATCATCAAAGGTTGTAAAGATAATAATACATCTAATGGAAATAACATGATCCTAGCATCACATCTCTCTAGAATAGGTGTTGGCTAAAGAGAATGAAAGTGACAACATTTCCTACATCTCAACCCCATGACTAATAAATTTATATGCCATAAAAAAATCAAAATAAAAAAAATCAAATGTCAAAAAAAAATCAGCTAATGGTGAAAACCAGTCTTATGGTGCCTTGGGCAAGTACCATGATGAAAATTGATTTTTAGTGTCATGGTAAAATAATATGTTATTTGTATTATACCTCAACACTTGGGAGGAAAATCCACTTCATATCTATGGTCATATCCCATGTTCCTTTCCAACCCCATCCATGTCATGGTCTAAACATTTCTATTAATCATGTCCATATATCCCTTATCCCTATCTAGTCTATTATTCCTTCCCATATTGACATTTGTAAGGATGTGGAAGGTGACTTGAGAAATTTTATTGAATCATCTTAGCATATCCCTCAATGGACACTCAAGAAAATAGATAGTTGGTTCCTTCATGATGTGGTCATTGACAATCCCTAGTCTAGTCTTCCTCGGTCCTCATCCCATTTTCAACACTACCCTCATCCTTTTGTTGTATCATCCATTATTCCATATCCTAGTTTCTAGGCTTGGTATTCCTTTTTCTAGTAACCCCATTCGTATAGTGTACATACATATTCCAAAAAGACTTAAAATTGAAATATTTCAAAAATCTAAAAAAAGCCAAAAACATCTAAGTTGTCTTATCTTATGTCATCTTGTCTTATGTCTTATATATCCCAATCATCCTAAATAATGTCTTAGCCATCTTATCATCTTGTCTTATATAATATCCTAAATTATCTTATCATCCTATTTATCTTGTCCTATTTTATTTTTGTAGCCTTATCATAATCCTAGTCTCTCGTCAAGTCCAAATTCATATCAAAATCTTGATCCTTATCTTAGTCTCTAGTATTCTCAAATTCCATACAAAGTTCCTATCCTTAATCCAAAATCACATCATCATCATGATCAAATTAGTCCAACTTATCTCTTAATCAATCAACATGACATCTCTAATATAGACCATTAGACAAGACATTATGACACTGCATGTAGATACTTGTGTGTATTATTTGACTTATTTATATGTCTTTTATCATGTATATATTTGATTATATTATGTTTGTCTATGTTTGTTTTTAATCTTGAATCAGACATATTTTTTTATATCAGGGAATGAACAAAGATTCTATGATGACACTGAAAAGGTTATAATAATGTTTTTAGGTGACATCGATGATGCAAAGTTCACTATTTTCCCGTGCACTATGGTAAAACATCCTCTTTAACATACTTATCTCATGGCTCATACTACCTAGTGACATATTTATTTCTAATTTCTTAGACTATGTTGAGCCTTATTATAATAATGATGGCTTGATAATTTATTCTAATTTATCTAATCATCTTAATCCCATCATTAATCTGATCATCCAATTCCACTCATCTAGTATCAAAATCATTCCTATAAGCTATTTATCAATTATATATCATCAACATCATAACACAATAACCATCCCACCTAACCACTAACATGTCTAACAATCATTATCATCCTTTTTGTCTAGTCTATCTCTTTCTCCATTATTTAGTCTACACTACATTGGCTTGAGATCTTTTTTGACTATATAGACAACACTTAGCCACATAATGTGTCTAAGGTTAGATCAGCCACTTTTTCCTCTTCCCCATCATTCATAACCATATTATATTGTCTTTCATCAATAAAATACTTGATCTATAATATCACTCATTTATTAATCGATCTATTAATCAATCACCATCCCTATAATCATCTCCCTAATCTTTTCATCAATCACCTACACCTATTGATTGGGCTCGATATATCACAACATCCATTTTTATTTTATCTTTTATTCCATATCACTAATTGTTTAATTCATCTTAGTTTATGTTTCCTCCCTCAATTGGGGCATGACCAAGATAGTAACTTTCTCATATCTCACTCCCTATCATGTGTCCTTATTAGGGATATCATAAAATTATGGCTCATTAATTTGATGCATCACACTAACTCATCCCCTTCATATTTTGGTCACTCAATCATTCCCTATCATCCACTTCATCATGTCACTCACCTTTAAATTTTAGTTACGTTCTTCATTAATCTTATCAAATCATTGTCTTATTCTAACCTAAATCTCTCCCTTGCATGTGTCCTTACTTGGGATATATCAAATACTTGCATCTATTTATCTTATCATCATCATGTTATAGTTTATTCTCCCTTAGGATATGTCAATAATTGTAACACTATAATTCTCACTCCTTGTGCATATGTATTTACTAGGGGCATCATCAATATGTAGCTCACTGCTTAAGTCAATATCCTCTTCTTCATCACCAATCCCACATATCATATCCCATCCCCTTATCTATTCATCACATCCCAAAACTCTTTTCCTCTTTTGAGTGACCATCCATCTCATTATTCCCTACATGTCCCCTTGAGGGGGCATCATATATATTAACATTCATCCATGAAATGGTTTTTATTTGAAATACCATTACTCTTACTTCATCTAATTGTAATTGCCTTTCAAAGAGGGGAAAAATATATACACCTAAATTCACTCGCTTCTTTTATCATCACTAATATTACTATTAATTGACACTAATTCCATGTATATTATTTATATCCTTTGATTCCATCCTAATATCGCCCCTTTTAGTCATTTATCTAATACTCCTTTCCATTATTTTTCATCTATTAACCTTATTCCTATCCCACTTATTCATTAAGCCACCTAATCCCATATTATCCAATAACTAATCCCACTTGTCTATTATTTAGAAATTTAAAATTCCCATGACCCACCTACCCACCTACCCTTAGCCTATTCTAAGGATCTCTTACATACATAGTCCCTAATCACCTATCTTAATCCCCTACTAGTCTTACTTATCCCCTAAATAGATTCTAGAATTATCCAATTCTAAAATCCTCTCTAACTTTGTCATTATTTAATAGAAAACTCTATTCTAGAGGCTTCCAAGTAATTTTTAATTCCTTTTTAATCCTCTGTCTCTCTTCTATATAAATAAACCAATATTCCATTGAAACCAACTAGAAAGCAATAGAGTAAGCTATACAATATCCATGCCAAATCCATTAATCCACTTAATACATGAATCCATAATCATAATCATTAATAAAACCATCACCATTTCAAAATTTTGAGTCTAATTACAATCAACAATCCAGAAATTTAGTTTGAAGATCTTGGAGGGAGGATAAGAAAAGCAAGGAATTGGTAAGAGTTATCTAGTTGCTTTTGATTTGCTTCCATAATCTCTCCTATTGAGTGTATTGTTAATTTTAGGTATAATTCATTTGTTTTTAGGTAATTTTTATTCATTTTCTCAAAATTACAATTTACAGTTAGTGCAAAAAAACTATAGCATTTTGAGTAAGGGATAATAAAAATGACCCTGATTATAGTTTTTGTGATTTTGATAGATGAGAACTTCCTAATGTATATACTTGTGGTACTACCTCATTTTATAGATGATTTTATCCCACGAGTGAAAATATGGTCTCATGACCATGTTGTCTGATCAATCCTACATGTGCTGACACTAGAGACCAATGATGGGATCAGATTATAAATATGCTTTATAGATGCATTATGGATGCATGACCATCATGTCCAACCAAAGTACAAGAAAGGGGTTAGAGTTACATCACCAATAAATACACATGGTGGGTAGATACACATCCTTTTAACTATGTCCTAGGTTATTTTAGCCTAGCACACTTGGCATCACCTTTGGTCAATCAAACCTACTAGTCTAAACATGCTAGAGAACCTAGAGAAGTGTGGGGATGAGGAGTGATAGATTTGGTTCCTATTGTGAGGAATCATTAGCCTATTGTGACATGAAGATGATATATATGGTAGTGGGAAGTGTATAGATAGCATCAATATGGGTAGGTAGGAACCATTATATAGAGGTAGTAGAGAGATCCTTAGGTAGCTCTAGTAGATAATTAAATGTACACTAGTGAGCATGTAAATTGACTCAATAGGTTGTAACAATTTTATAGGGGAGATGGTGAAGATTAACCCTAGCACATAACCATGCCAACACATTTTTATTAGGTGATTGTGGTGATAAGACCACTTTTAGTAGGTATATATTAATTTTATGATATCAATTTATATTTTCCTAGAGGTACAGATATACATCATAAATACTAGTGATATATATACTACCAATTTTAACATATAGATGATAAATATGATGTTGATGTTGATTTATGTTTTTTAGATGATAGTGCATGAGACATAATGGAGGACCCTATAGAGACTACACACCATGATATTTTAGATCATGTTCTCCCTCAATATGATACCACAAGGATATCACTAGGGAAATCTAATGACATGAGTAGGTTGATACTAAGGTGGTGTAACTAGTAGGGGTAGTGAAGGTTAATGTGGTAGTGTGAAAGTCATTATATGTAGAGAGGGCCACTCACATGGTGAAATTTGGATAGGTAGTAGGATTACAAGGATATATAACTCAGTTACAAGGATAAGTTGTGGGTATAAGGTCACATACTCAGACAATATGGATGATTTTTCAATATTCATGATTTATATGCTTCATGTTGAGGGTGGTACCTCACCCTAGTGGGGTTGAAGGTGATCCATAGGGATATATCATACATTTAATAATTTTTTATAGTTTTATGTTTATATGATGTATCAAGATGTACATGTGTAAAAAAATTAATACATTAATATATAGAGATATATTTTTGGGACTCATTTTGTTATCTACATGTATGAAAATTATGTATGTGTTCTTTTTATTTCTAGCACACATTTATGTTTAAATGTCATGATATGGAAAAATTAAATGTAATGTGATTTATGTTTTAATCTTTTAGATAAAATGTGATCAAATTCATGCTAAAAAGGAATAAAATCTCAAAATAATAAAAAAATTTGATATCTTAAGCAAGTAGATATGAAAATAAATTTTTAAAAAAGTAAGATGAAAATGAATGTAAAACACACATAATCCTATGAGAAACATGTAAAACATTATGTGTGTGTGTGTGTGTGTGTGTGTGTGTGTGTGTGTGTGTGTGTGTGTGTGTGTGTGTGTGTGTGTGTGTGTGTGTGTGCGCGCGCGCGCGCGTGCGTACACACGTGCATGTGCCTGTGCATTTGCATGTGTGTGTGTGTTTGTGCATGTGCCTATGAATTTTCATGTGTGTGTGTGTGTGTGTGTGTGTGTGTGTGTGTGAATAAAAAAATGATAATAAAACAAGAATATGTATATAAAATTATGTGATTCCATGTAATACAAGTTAATTCAACTTGAATCAAACATAAATAAATAAAAATGATTTTAAAAATGTTATCCACAAATTAAATTTAACTTAAATGAAAGACATAAATGATTGTAAAAATGTCATCCACAAAGTAAAGTCAACATAAATAAAAAAATGATAATAAAAATATCATTTTAAATTTGAAATAAATTAATTCAACTTAAATCAAACAACAATATAAAGACAAAAATAATTTTAAGATACATTCTATGTAATATGAGTAAATTCAACTTAAATCAAACAAACAAATGATAAAAAATAAGCCAAATATATCAATGAGTGAAAAATTAAAATCAATGTTTGGTTTAAAATGTGATGTAAGATTGAAAACCCATCTAAATAAATGACTATGATGACGAGGATGGTGTGGATGTGAATGGTGATGGGAATTTGTGAGGAAGAACTTGTAACTCACAAACTAAAAATCCAATGACATTATAAATGATGTTAAATGCAAATATGAAATAAATATGAAGGGACATGATTATCTAAAAGAGATATCTATCAAGGGGATATCAATAAATATATGATGAAAATGTGAATATTAGAGGTGACACACAATTGATGTAAAAATCCTTAATGGATACAAAACACTCTAAATAATTTGGAAAAGCTAAGAGTTTTCAACATCAAGGAACTAGAGAACCCCACCTAGGAAGCACAAACTTGGGATAAAAAGTGAAGTATATATATGCATGAAAAATAAAAATATCCTACCTTCCCATAGTATGTTACCTATTCCTTAGGACCCCTTACAGTGTTGTCAATTCACTGTGAAGATTTGGTACTTTCATGAGAAAGTAGGTTACACTAGAATGTAGGAAGATAAAATAATGAAAGGAGACTTCCTACCCCAATCTAGTGGCCTACTTCACCCCAATGGAACCTATATCTATCATGAGGCCAACTACGGAGTTTGAGTTTTGACAAGAATACAATATGTGGAAAAAATATCACATCTTTTGGTGGGGTCTAACTTTTAAGATTTAAGTTGCCTTTTAACATTTCATTTTCTTTATGATTTTTTACCCTTACCATTAACTAAGAAAGGAAATTAACTCTAAAGAAATGTAGACTTAAAATTTGATCTAGGAATATAAATAAGATAACCTACTATAAAAATAAAACTATATACATAATTTACATAAGTTGTAAATTACAAAAAGTATAAAATAGGGTTAGGGTTAGAGAGATGTTCTTAAAAATTGATTTATTCAAACTATGTTATTCATTCACTAACTATGATTATCTAAAACTACTTGTGAGAACCTAAAAACATAGAGTTAATTTAAAATAGTGACTCATTATATTCTGGTATAAATTTTTAGTATAAAGATATGAGTATAATGCATTGTTGTTTGCTAGTGTGACTTTTTATGTTTTGACTCTTCGTTGGATCTAAAAATTTGAGTTGGTTTTCCTCTATGTAAATATTGTCTAAATTTGTGTGGAGCCTATTTAGATACATAGATCACATAGAAAATAAAAAACCTAGCCTACATAAGTACATAAAAAAGATCAAATGCCTAGGGGGAAAAGTGGGGAAGTGGGATATTTTTGAGATATCCTCAAAAACCCTGTTTTTGACTAAGTATTGCCTACATAGTCCAAATAAACCTTAGACCAATGTAGTTCTCCTTTTGGGAAAGATCATATGAATGAAACTAGCAAATTTGATTAGAATCCTTGACAAAGGATGGCCTCAACTTGTAAGAAAAAAATTCTAAATTGTTTAATCATTGTGTTATTTTAAAAAACTTGCAATATGTCTCTTTTCTAAATAAATATATGTTTTTGAAATTTCCTTTTCAATAAAGTGATAGCTAAAGTAGCTAGGAGGTTTTCATTGAGATACTTGATGTGCTCTTATAAGAGAATATTTGAATTTTTTATGGTTCCTCACCTATTTTTTCACATGGGAAATCCATAAGTGTGTCATTTTTAAAAATTAGTCATTAAAATGTAGGTGACAAGTCCACAGTAGCGGATAGGTTCATAGTGCATCCCTATCTTCTTAGTGTGCACTTGTATAGAATGGATAGAAGATTATAAAAATATAATGTTAGTGAATTATCTACTAAATATGGATGAATATGAATAAATTATGGAATTCTATAAAATATTCTCATTAATTTCAATACTTTGAAGTATTTCATTTAAATAAATGGTTATCAGAATGATGATTTGGCCAAACAAGGTAAAGATGTCAAGCATGAGCATTGTCAAACATTTATTTATTAAATTTTAGTGTCTACATTCTCCCCCCCCCCCATTATTATATTGATGAATAAATTACCAAAGTAAAGGAATTATGTGATCTAGAGGATTTTCAAGTCACCATTTTCATCAGTCCTAATTAAAAAAAAGGTTGGCTATAGAGATCATAGCTAATGGAGCCCACTTTTATAACAGAGGGTGAATTTGTCACCATATATGGTAATAGTGTTTTTAATTTCAAAATTACGCTATAATTTACCGTATATTATTATTTTAGTGTTTCTAACATGTCAAGATGATGAGCATTTGTATAGGTCCATGTGGTAGGTCCTTAGGCCACCACATGGCCTATCACCACATCCTCTATTTTCCAAGTTACTTACATGTCAAGTTTAAGTCATGACAACTGAGTACTAACTTTAGTTACCAACCCAACTCATATGGAAAAAGAACTCACAGGGGTACCTAACTTGACATCAACCTGAGTTCTAGCTCATAATAGTTCTAATGCCAACTTCATCTAAGTTTAGCTAGGCTAAGATCTTCTCTAACTGAGATCAAAGTTATTCAAGAAAAAGACAAGTCAAGCATGACTAAAGCAATGGTTTAAGATATTAATAAGAGCCCATTTAAAGGCTCGATAACCATTGAATCCTAGTGAATATGGGATTAAATTCCATTAAATGAATCCTTACCAATATTAGAGGATTGAACCATTTTACCAACAAGATAGTTTACCATTGAGATGAGCCATGTGTGATGGATATTAACATGTAGATCATGGCTAATAGGATAAAATAGTCTTATATTTTGTATGGCTTTGAAATCCATGGAGGATATGAAGTGTGGAGGTGGTGGATTGTTAAAAAGAAGAGCTTGAATAAAGGTCTTAGAAAAGAGTGGTTGAGCCTGTGAATGATATTTTGAGATCCATGGAAGACGTGCCTTTAAATGGACATAGACTATACATGTTCTTTTATTAATTTGGCCCAAGCCTAGTTGACATACAATATCATAAAATGATATATATTTTATAGCCTTGGTGTTAGAGTCCTCAATCCTGGATAGAGGAGGATCATGTCATTTTGTTAAAACCCCTAGAGCTATGGCAAGGAGATATTACATTGAACAACTCACTATTGGAGGCCAAGCAGATAGCTCATCATTAGAAGCCGAGCATATAGCTCACCATTAGAAGATGAGAAGGATCCAAATCTAGATAGAAGTCATTGAATATTTAGAAAACTATTGGAGCTAAGTATAAGAATGTAAACACATACCCCTACCATCATGTGGGAATATTCACGTATTGAGTGAAGGTTGTGGGGAATCATGAGTGTTTTAACCTACATGTATATCAAAGATTATCCAAAAAATGTTGAATGGAAGATCATGTTGAATGAGTCTAGGATGTGACGCATCCATTTTTTAAAGTTGTTGGATCATGGCTGACAGATAAATAGTAGCATGAGTGCTATTCAAAAACATAGAATATGAATCAAATAGGGGAACTATGTATTGCAACTAGATAAACTTGAGTCTATGGTGAAGGGCATTATGTTTACTTTGTAATTAGGTGAGGCATATATTTATATGACATGTGGATGTATCTATATGTAGAATAATGACATTTACAATCAATATGAGTGAATGATCTCTTTACAGGCCTAAGAGTAGAATTCATCTAACTCACACCAGATATATTTGTTTATTCTATAAGTATTTGGGTAGAGAATATAATTGTGTATAGGTTGTTTGTTTTGATTTGTATTTTCAAGTCCTAGAATTAAAAGGCTTAAAGCCATTATGGAAGATAAAGTTGGGTATTATTATGTTCTTTCTATTTATATGGTCTTCAACCAAAGAAGGGATATAATGTGGATATCTAACCAAAACATAAAGAGACTGAGTCTGGTTATTTCCTTCTATATCTTAGGCAAGGAAGTTATGTAATGTATGCCTCTGTATGGACATACAGAGAGATATAGAGACCCATGACTATAATTTTAATTGCCTCTAGTTTATAAAGCTAGTGCCTATGGAGGGATGTAAATAGGTGTAGGGTTATTATCAAGAGATGTAGATCTGTGAGAACTTGGAGGCACTCTTATTTATTTATTGCCCATTTATCAAAGTGTTACAAATACTTTAAATGTAAAATATGACCATATTCATGGAGATAGATGTTGCTGAAAAATAAAGATGTTTGATGTATAGATCATAATATTCACGGTCAGGGTTTAACATTAATTTTAGGTTCTCAAAATTCTATTATTGATTTAAGTTGATAATTGTATATTTACATCTTTTATAATGGATCAAAATGTGGTTAAGAAATCCCAGATATGTAGCCCAAAAGGGTGAAATCCATTATCATGATGGTGTCACTTTTTATTTACATTTCATTACAGGTTTTAGTTTTTTTAATTTAGTTATAGATGAATTAATGTACTATATAAATTATGGAAAAGTTTAATATGACACCAAATCAGAAGTTATATGTGGGAATGAGTTATGAAGTTCTTTGATTACTTTCAGTTAATCCTAGATTTAGACACCAATTATATTTAACTAAGGAATTGAGATATTTTAGTGTCCATTTATAGAAACCATTTGTTTTGTTTAAGAGATAAACCTAGATTTATAGATCAAATTTGGTATCAGAGCAGGTGATTATGAGACTTGCTTTAGTTGTGATATACTTTAGTTTGGAGCTTGTTTTAGATATCAGATTATTATTTTATGATTCTTTTGTTTGAGTTGACCATTTAGGAAGGCTAGAGTAAAGGAAAATTGGAAGGTGTTCCAATTCACTAAAATAAGACAAGCTTCTAACAACTAAGGTTCTATAACCACTAGCCCTATATGATCAACATGGGTAAAGAACACAACACATTGTCACTTGAGGTGTGAGGTTGTTTTGTGAGAGGATCTACATTTTTATCTTGGTAAGAATTTAGATAAAATTCAAGGAATTTTAAATGGTGCACACCTAAGAGGAAGTAGTTGTATTTCTATTTCTAGTCTTACAAAGAGGGCAGATTGAGGTATGGTTATGGTATGAATTAATATTGGTATTGACATAATATTTTTTTCTTTGATAACTATTTATGTAGCCTTTATATTTTGTATTATTAATTATAATATGGATGCCTATGTCCTTAAATATAGGAGCAAGTGAAAATACCAATTCCATGGAAAGATATAGAAATGGCAAATAAGGCATTATTCAAGATATTGAATAGGGTTTTTTGCACTTGAGTTTTGAATTTGTAATTGGTTGATAAGTTGGTTTATATTTTCATAGATTTTATGAGATTTAAAGGAAGAAAACAATAATCTCTTTAAGACACCAATAGTATACTAGATATCACTCAATGGGTGTATTTCACAGTTCTCAAAGAGGTATGAGGTATTTTTAGTGTAACTATATTTTCATAATTTTGGTTTAAATCTGGATAACCTTTATGTGGGTTGCTTTGAAAGTAAAATATACCTTTATGTGAATGTGTTTTTAAATCCTTTTTTAAATATTAAATGGATCATCTAACTCTTAGAAGATAGAGTTTAAAATAAGATGAAACCATTTACAATTTAGTTATTGGAAATTGTGAAGAGGGGACAACCCTTATTGGTTAAATGGTTTATTTGAATATGTTTGATACAAGAATAACTATATTATTGCATAATATGCTTAGATTCATTTAAAACAATATTTTAAATAAATTCTTAACTATTGGATCTAGGGAAGGAATTTTGATAAAGTTGTGTTTGTTATAATCTTATTGCTATCTCTTATTTTAGTTTTCCATTGTGATAGACTTTTTGGGAAGCTAACTCAGTTGAATGAGTTTTGGAGGTATAAATTAAGAAGTAGTCAGATGGTGAAGGAAACCTTGAGACAAGTTTAAAATTATTAGTTTTCTTCTCACCTTTATATGATATTTTCATACAATTACTTTCATATTTATGTAAATAAGCTCTTATTATGGAAAGTCTATAAGTCAACATTGGAGTTTGACAGGTATAGGGAAAGATTTGAGGGACACAATAGTTAATATGTTGTTTACAATTCCCTTGATTATGATTTTAGGTATTATGAATTAGTAATCTTAAGATAGACAAAGTAGTTACACATTTTTATACTTGACATTTTATATGCATAAGTCCCATAGTAATATGGACAATGTTTATTTTTCAAACTATTTCTATATACATATGTATGTTTTCCATTCACATCATATAGGTGTACTTTTAAAAGACCCATAGATGGGAAACATTTGTAATGCAAGTATACAAGTGTTTCAATCTATTTGTAAATCCTATGAGGTATGTAGCACATTTGTTTTCCCTTGTGTGATAACAAGGAGAATACCTAACCTTCATGTAGTGCAGGGTTGAGAGAAGCCACTAGATATTATGACTATTTTGGGTAAATAAGTCAATTTAACAAAATGGATATAGAGTTTATTTTACTTTCCATATACAATTTGTAATTGCAGTTGGACAATTGAATTCTTGTAGGTTTATGTACATTGATGTGGTGTAGAGAAATGTTTAGAAAATGTAGGGAGTATTTGGACTTTTTGAGAGAAAAATCCTCTTTGTGGGGAGGTTTGATCTAGAAGATTTTTCAAGTCACCATTTTTGTCGGTCTTAATTAAAAAAAGGCTATCTATGGAGACCATAGTTGGTGGAGCCCACTTTTATAATGGAGGGGAACTCTATAACCATATATGGTAATGGTGTTTTTAATTTCATAATTACACTATAATTTACCATATATTATTATTTTGGTGCTTTTGACATGTCAAGATGAGGAAAATTTGTAGAGGTCCACATGGTGGGTCCTCAAGCCACCACGTGGCCTACCACCACATCCTCCATTTTCCATGTTACTTATATGTCAAGTTAAAGTCATGACAACCTAAGTACCAACTCAAGTTACCAACCTAACTTCCATGGAAACCCAAATCGCATGGTAACCCACTCGAAGTCAACCCGAGTTCTAGATCACAATGGTTCTAACACTAACTTTGTCTAAGTTTGATTGGGTCAAGATCTTCTCTAACTGAGCTCAAAGTTGGTTGAGCAAAAGATAAGTTAAGCATGACCGAATCCATGGTTTAAGTTATTAACAAGAGCCCATTTAAAGACCTGATAACCATTTAATCTTGATGAATATGGGATTAAATTCCCTTAAAGGAATATTTGTTGAGATTAAAGGATCAAACCATTTTTCCAATGAGCTAGTTTTCCATTGGGATGAGACATGTGTGATGGATACTGGCATGTAGATCACAACCAATAAGATATGGTAGTCTTCTATTCTATATGGCTTTAGAAGCCATAGAGGACATGAAGTGTGAAGATGGTGGATTGTTATAAAAAAGAGCCTAAGTAAAGGTCTTAGAAAGGAGTGGTTGAGCTTGTTAATGATGTTTTGGGAACCATGAAAATAATACCTTTGAATGGATGCATGCTATACACATTATTTTATTAATTTAGCCAAAGCCAGGTCGATATATGAGATCATTGAATGGCAAAGATTTTATAGTCTTGATGTTAGAGTCCTTAATCCTAAATGGAAGAGGATCACATAATTTTGTTAAAACCCCTACAGCTATGGTGAGGAGATATTTTATTGAATAGTTCATCATTGGATGCCAAGAAGGAAGCTCGTCATTGAAAGCTAATTAAGAAGCTCATTCTTGAAGGTCGAGCAAGATCCATGTCTTGGCAAAAGTCATTACCTATTTAAAAGACTGTTGGAGCTGAGTATAAGACTACAGACATGCACCCCTACTATCATGTGGGTGTCTTCATGTATTGAGTGAAGGTTGTGGGGAATCATGAATGTTTTAAGTTATAGGTACAAAAAACTTGAGACATAAAATGCCAAATGGAAGCTCATGTTTAATGGGTCTAGGATGTGACACATACATTTTTTGAAGCCATTAAATCATGATTAATAGATAAATAGTAGCATGAATGCTATTCAAAAATTTAGAATCCAAATCAAATATGGGAACTATATATTACAACTAGATGAACTCAAGTCTATGGTGAAGGGTATTATGTTTACTCTGTAATGAGACAAGGCATTTATTTATGTGATGTGTGGCTATATCTTTATGTAGACCAATGGAGTTTGTAATCAATACAGGTGAATGATCTCTTTGCAATCCTAAGAGGAGAATTCATCTAACTCATACTGAATGTCTTTGTTTATTCTATAAGTATTTGGGAAGAGAATATAATTGTGTATAGGTTTTTTATTTTGATCTGTATCTGCAAGTCTCGAAATAAAAGACATACATGTTTAAGAATATAGTCCCAAATACAACACACATATATATAAATTTTTTCTATTAATAAATCCTTTTGACCCCAAAAGAAATATACAGATATATATGTATAGATATATGTTTTATGCAATGAATCCCGAATAGGTGAGATGATGTTTTCTTCCATTTTGAAAGGCTTAAAGCCATGATGGAAAATATAGTTGGGTATTATTATGTTCCTTATATTTATATGGTTTTTATCCAAGGAAGGGATATAATGTGGATATCTAACTGAAACATAAAGAGACCAAGTTTGGTTATTTCCTTTTATGTGGTAGGCAAGGAAGTTATGTAATGTGTGCCTCTGTATTGATGTACAGAGAGATAGAGAGACACGTGACTATAATTTTGATTACCCATATTTTATAAAGCTAGTGCCCATGGAGGGATATAAATAGTTTTAGGGTTGTTATTGGGAGATATAGATCTATGAGAACCAAAGGCACTCCTATTTATTCATTTCCCATTTATCAGAGTGTTACAAATATTTTTAATGGAGAATATGTTTGTATTCATAGAGATAAATGTTGTTGATGAATAAAGGTGTTTATTTTATAGATCAAAATCTTCACAGTTAGGGTTCAACATCAATTTTAGGTTCTTATAATTCCACTCTTGATGTAAGTTGATAATTGTATATTTACATATTTTATAATGGATTAGATTATGGTTAAGCAATCCTAGAGAAATAACCCAAAAGGGTAAAGTTCATTATCATGATGGTGTCACTTTTTATTTACATTTCATTATGAGTTTTTAGTTATAGATGAATTAATGAAGTATTATATAAATTATGAAAAAACTTAATATGACACTAAATCAAAATTAATATGTAGGAAATGCATTATGAAGTTATTTGATTACATTCACTCAATCCTAGATTTTTGAACCAATTCTATTTAATTAAGGGATTGAGATATTTTAGTATCCATGTATAGAAACTTTTTGTTTTATCTGAGAGATAAACATAGGTTTATGGATCATTATGATAATTGCATGTGCATAACACTTTTTCTTTATCATGGAGATATGCATGCCCCCTTGTTGAAGCACATGGAGAAGTTATGAATTGATATTGGTCAAGTCATAATTTGAATAATCAATGTAGATGCTTGTTTTGGAAAGATATATGCTCCAACCCTTTTAGAGTATTCTATAATGTGTGAAGATATGGAAACTAATAAAACGGTTAGCTAAAGTGAAACCAAAACACTGATTGTCACTAATATCTCATGCATCCCACTTAATTAACTGAAAGAAAAGAGGTGATACCCATTACATGGATTAATGAAGTGCAACCAAGATATGGAGCATCAATAATCTCAAATGTAGTTCACTTGTAAAAATATGAATCAAATCACTATAGATGGATCTATATTCAAACTATAAATTTTGGAAACTTGATACTTTATTTTTGAAAAAGAGAAAATATGATATTTTCAAAGTGGTATCTTGGACATGAATGCATATTATTCCCCATGTACTATATAGAGTGCTAAATGTGATCTTTTGAAAACTATTTAAATCTTTTTAATTTTCTTCACATAAGTGTGTTGGTGTTTGAGTAACTATAGGAGTGGAGTGCATAATCAAGTCAAATACCCCCATACTCTAAAAATTATAATTTTAATACATTTTAAATTATCATATCTCAAATTTTATTATTTTTAAAATCCCATTGTGATGCCCCCCTTTTGAGACTAGGTAAATTTCTTGAAAACACATGTCTCAAAAGAAAAAGTGAGAGCATTTTTGAGAGATAGAAAAACATGTTTTAGAATTTACATATATTGAGATTGTATTAATATATTATTGATGTAACAATGAACCATTTGAAAAAAATTATATATTTTATTTGCATCATGTAAGTCTGATATAACATTAGAGTAATGAATTGAGCATGTAAAACTTGTGATTATTGAATATGTATTGTAAACATAGTGTGTTGGAAATTTGAATAATTGAAGCACATAGATAATATTTTCATGATATTTATCATGTGTGTGTGTGTGTGTGTGTGGTAGTGTATGATAATAATCATAGAACTATAGTACCCAAATAGAAAACATGTAAGCCAAGTCACACAATTGTCATGGAATAAGTCCTAGAAGCTACATATAAGGGACAAGTAAGATGTCATAAAGAGTGTAAATGTTTTTCACATATGTCACAAATTGAACCCAAAGGTTGAATAAAATGGACATGAAAATGTCACAAAATCATAAAAGGCCCAAAGACCACACACACAAGGCATGATTATGTTGTACAAGCAAGGTGTACGTAGAACATACATAATGCCAAGGGTAGTATATAATACACAAACAAGTTTAAATCATGTTATGAAACTAAACTAAGAATTTTAAAACAACATATAGTGAATGAATTTATAATAGGTTAATCAATTGTAACAACATTTTAGTTTAGCAAGTAGTATATTCACAAAGGCATATGTGAAGATAGAACAAAATATTAAAGCATGTATTTTAGTTTATATCTTAACATGGAAAAGAGTTTTTGGGTAAATAAAAACTATAATGTGTTTATATAGAACAACATGATGGATTGAAATAAGCAAGGATATTATTTCAAAGGCTTTACCAACATCAAACCCACATAAAATCACGACTTAGCTTGAAACTTAATTGATATTTGGATGTGAATTTTGTTCTATGTAAAAAATAATTGTGTAGTAAGTCCCTATGACTATGTTTTATTTTAAAATAGGGATTGAATATGCACAGTGGCAATTTCATAGTAGGGGACAGGTGCATAGTGCATCATTATCTTTCTACTGTGACTTTGTCTAGATTGATCGTATATAAAAAAATGGATCATAATTTTTTTTGTTGGGCATGAAGAATGATTTAGACTTTGACATTTGTATTATTTCACACTTATATAATGTATGAGAATCATTATGTATTGAAAATATTCTATGTATTGAAATAGAAAAATAGTTGACATAAACAAAGATATATCTAGCAAATGAAAACATGCCTATAGGTGTTGATTTTTTTATTTTTTCAAATATTCTAATTTTTTTTGTTATTTTTAACATATATAAATGTTTTTGTGTTTTTTCATATTTTAAAATAGAATCATGCATTATTTAAAATTTGGAAAATCTATGTAAAATAAAATTAGAATCATGGTTGTAAAAGTAGAAGAGGAGGAATATATCAACAACCCTCAACAAGGTGTTGAAGCAAAGCATGGAAACAAGGATGGCATGTGAGATGACACCAATGTAAATGTAGTGTTGTAAAGATTAAAATCATGGCCATGTAAATTCATTTAATATTAGGTAAATGTGAGAATTAAATTATATATGAGATCTTAGAGCATGTATATATGTGCAATAATAAGCAAATGAGTTGCCATGAAAGATATGTATATTGAAAATTGAGTAAGATGGTTGTTTTGAATTGTTAAAATTAGGTTGAATCAAAAAAGGAAGAAAGTGAACAAAAATTAAAATTTAAATCCAAGGGCTATAATAATTTTTGATTGGGTTTAGAATAATAAGCAATAAAAGATGAGCAACAAAGAAGTTATGTACAAGCAGGTACTAGTTTGTTATGTTTAACCAATTATTTGGGTAGAATAAAACTTACATGGAGTGCCTTCATAAAGAGTGTATTCCCATGCCTTACATTCAAATAAAACATATAATTGAATAGACTTTAGTTATTTCAAAAAAATTGATTCATGTGTCATTTTTATAGTAGATCCTTTGAAGGAAGCATGCTTATCAGTGTGTTGAGTGATTCTAATTATATTGTATTTGGAAATTGTACCCATTACACTGTATTATAAAAATTTAAGGGAATCACAATTAGTATTGAGTGTTGAACCCATTATTTTTTCCCTGACATCTTAAGGATTGCATTATATTATTGTAAAGTAAGAGCAATATGAAATAATGTAGGACATGATTTAGGACTCAATATGACTAGTAGGGTAATAAACCAATGGAATGTGTGGGACTTGTAGCATGATGAAGGTGTTGTGTGTCATATCCAATAGATTTAAAAAGAGCAAGACTACATATGTTTTCTTATTGTAAGTGATTAATTATAGCATTAGTACTTTGTTTTCTATATATAAGTGGACTTATCATGAGAGGCTCCAAATAAGAATAAAGTTGATTTGAAGTATCTTTGGTGACCACATTTATAAGATTATTCTTTGTGTCTTGCATTGGATCTCCTTTATTAATAATTACATATTAGAATATGTTACAATATTGTTGAAATTTCAAATTTTGCCTTGTGTGAGTTTGTATCTCTTTTGCCTACATTTTCTCCTTAAAAGATGAAATCATTGTATGATTTAAGTATGTAAATCAATAAAATGGGAAATGTCATGTGATATGGTATTGAAAGAATTTTGCACAACTTGTTGATGATTAATTATTTTTGTACCATTTTATTATAGAGGATAGATAGCCCTGTATTTACCTACTCTAATAGATGTTAATAATGAATAAGAGAGGTTGTCATCTACATCAATTTGATTGAAAGATAACTTAAGATTTTGGTCATCTATAAATTCTGATGTATTCTCATCATCGCTACTATAATCATCTTTTATTTTAAAAAAATAATCCTATGTATTTACCAAGAGTCATAATGTGGTAATGGCCTCTATATAGAATCAATAAGATGTAATTCTTTCTTGTGTTCATTTTCAATATGCTCTTTAAGTTGTGTAGAGATGTATTCTTATTGTGAAGTTTATTGGAGAGGATTTTCAAAATTTTGAGGACTTAGAGAAATTAGTTCAATATCTACTAATTTATTATATTCACCCACCTCATAGTATGCATTTTTTTAATGGGAATTGGGTGTTTAGGTGCATTTAATGAGACTTTATCTGATTGTGTGATTTTACTATTGAACATTGTCATTTATTAAGGGAGAGTTTGTTAAGCATTATCATTGAGTGTCGAGCTTTGGTATTTAATGTTGTCATTGATGTCAAAGGTTATTATGAAGATGTATGGTTATTTAATTGATATAAATCTCATATATTTGATGTCAAAATTTCTTGGTCAAGTAAGCCTTAAGGTATGTATATAAATAATTTCTATTGAAAGCATAGTGAGCATTGTTATTGTATGAGAGTAGTGATGAGATAATGTTTTTTGAGAATGTTCTAATATCAGCTTGAGTGAAATCTTTAAGAAGTAGCATGAATGAGTACAACTTAGTTTATCAAGTGTAAATCATATTTTAATGATTTGTCTAGACCTTGTGAGATGGTATTTATAGGTGCCATGATGATATTAGTGAGCTCTGAAGAAGAATATATATGCTCTAAAGATATATGTAATTAGTTTTGAAGATGCTCTAAATGAGCTGTGAAGAAGTAAATGCTCTAAAGAATACTTGATAGTGTTTGAGCATGAGAGATATTGGTTGAATTTGTATATGAGGTTTTGAATACCTTGTAATTGATGAAAAGGTTAGCTCTGAATATATATGTTTGTTGATCTAAAGATGCTATGAAAATCCTAGTCATTCTTTGAAGATCTAAGTATCTACAAATATGTTTTTTTGAAGTTTTTAAGAAGAGTGAGTGTATGAGTTTTCTTGAGCATACACAAAATACATTGAAACATAGAAGAGTTTCAAGGTGAAGCTTATAAGGTGGCTAGAAGGTCAGATTTTAGGCCTAATAAGACAAATAGGATAAGGCTTACAAATCAAGAAGAGAGATGGTGGCCAAATGAGGTAATAGGATTAGTTTACATGGCATGAGTAAGCATGTGAACATTGAAATAGATTATTCAAGTTATTTTAACTATGTGCTTCAAGGTTTGCAAGAAAAGGCTTGAAAAAGTGTTTCAAGGTTTTTTGAATGCACAAAATGAAGAGATGTATACTCAATAAGGTTTTCTCATTGCTTATTGGCATGTGAAGCATCTGCATGAGAACCTAATATATTCATGGTATATGAATAAGGTTTTTATCTCAAATTTACAAGCATTAGTTTCTAGAAAGAAGAACTACATTTTATGAATGATTGTTAAGATTAGAAGATGGTCTAAACCCTTATAAAACCCTGATAAGGAACTAATATTAAAGATCCTATTCTAAAGAGATAAGAATAGTTTGATATGATCATAAAATTATTTGGAGGTTAAATTCAACTCTCCCAAGAATCTCTAGGTGTGATTGGTTTCAAAGTGAGTAGCCTCTATAAGAAAGTGCTTGTCTTTCAGAGATTTGTTGTAGAAAATATAATTGACCTAGTCAAAGTTGCTAAGTGGATAAAGATCAAAGTGTGAGACTTGTAGTTGTTGTTAATAAATATTTTTGGATAAGTTCCAGATCTTAGGTGTGCAAAATTGGTGATCCAAGTTGGCTAGTCGCTAATAGACCTTATGGTACAGATAGTAAAAAAATCAAATAGAAGTGATAAGATGTTAACTAATCTGTTTTTATGTAAGAGTGATGCATTTAAATATGTGATGATGTTTTTTAGGTATAAAATTATCTATCCATGCTTTTTATAATCTTGTAAGTCTATGTAATAATTTGAAATTTTGAATCCAAAATGGCTTATCTGGCTAAGTAGAGTCTCTGAGAGAAAAGGCTAGTAGATTGGTCTATAAGACCAATAGTTTTCATTATAATCTCATGATATGATTGATTGAAGTTGATTTGAGGATGCTATAATATCATTTTCATGTTTTAAAATCCCTTCAATATATTCAATCATGTGTAATATGTTCATGTTTCCTTGACTATGTTTTCGAGTTTATTGGTAGTTCTGAGTGAACATCTTGCAAAGAAGTGTTTGAGCCTATTTACCCTAAGTTGAGGCATTAGATGAATTTTTTAATGAACTTTAGGTCATAATGTTTCTAAATATGCAATTTTTTTCTGTGGTATTTTGTAAAAATTGGGTATATGCCTCAATTGTTCAAGATAGAGTTTATGTCTATGCGCATGTATTTTATGAGCAGTGATTTGAAGAGGGGTTCAAGTGGTAGTGGGACATAAAAGATATTATGGACATAGATTAAACTTGGATAAGGTATATTAGATTGTAACATGAATTTTTTTTTACATGTGAGGTGTTTGGATATTCTTAAATAAATATCAAAGTGTAATGTGTTGTTAAGAAGGCCTATAAGGTCTCTATAAGCTTAAAAGAGAAGTAAGGGCTAATATATGTATGTCTTACCTATTGTATTTATTGATTAATGATTAATTAATGTTATTTTTATTATGAAAATAATTATTCATGGAAGACCTAATTTATTTGAATATGTGTATGACTAAGAAGGATATAATCAAGTGACTTGTATAAAAGCAAGGAAGTTTAGACCTATTTGGTATGCTTAGAGGATGCTAAGTGTGGGAGAGTAGAAGAGGATAAGTGAATTATATAGATTGTTGGTGAGCATAATAAGGTCATGTATAACATTATATATAAGTCATGAATATCTAACAAAGGTTCTACAAAATATAATCAAGGTTAGAAGACCTAATAAAGCCATGAAGAGGGTTAGTTGAGCGAAGAAGGTTGAAGGTAAATTTGAAAGGAACTAAAGAAAATAAAGATCTAAAGGATTAGATAATCATATATTATAGAATAAACAATATTTTTTAAAGATGATCCAATAATTAGATGGTTGAGTTGGTGCTTAGTCATCTAGGGGGTTGGTGCCTCCTTGCAAGTGGGTGCTTGCTAAAGCATGGTTGAGTTGGTGTTGAACTAGTTGGGTTTGGTGCTCCATATGGAGTTGGTGCTTCACTAAATATTGATGTTTGTCTTATATGATTATAGTCCATTTATTTCATCAGTGGGTTTTTTCCCCTAGAGGGTTTCCCACGTATACGTTGTGTTCATATGTTTAATGCTCTTATGACTTGATATTTATGCTTACTAAGATGCACATGCTTATTATAATTATTCACACATGGTTAAGTATAATTAAATTAAAATTTTTGAAGACTAATTCAACCCCACTAGTCATCTTGTTTCCAAAAATTGGTATTAGAGTAGGTCCTTTGGATCAGGATTGATAGCCTAAAGGAAATCCTAATAATTAAGGATGACCAGTCAGCAAGCTCAAGGTGGTTTCTCTACCAATAATGATCCATTATTTAATGGATCTAACTATGCCTTTTGGAATTTTTGAATGAAGATATATCTGATGTCACAAGGACATGATATTTGGTAATTAGTTATGGATGGTTATATTACACCTATAATTACACCAACATATGCAACATGTAATAAGGCTACTAAAAATAACTCTAAGGCAATGAATTCCATTATATGTGGCCTATCAAAGATAAAGCTTGTAAAATTAATGCATTGTGTTTCAGCCAAAGATATATGGGATCAATTGAAGACCATATATGAAGGAGACACCAAAGTGAAGTTGGCTAAGTTGAAGACTCATATAAGATAGTTTGAAAGCTTGAATATGAATGAAGATGAAACTATTGAATCCTACCTATTGAGGGTTGATGAAGTTATCAATATCATAAGAGAATTGGGAGAAGTGAAACCATATACTATTTTTTTAAGGTATTGAGATCACTCACTCCTAATTTTGATTCCAAAGTGTCTGCAATAGAAGGGATACAATATTTAAATAATATAGAGATGGATGGGTTTCATGGAATCTTGACTACCTATGAGATGAGATCAAATGAAGGAAGACCTCTCAAAAAGGAAGCAACTTTCAAGGTGGAAAATAAGTCTAAGTCTAAGAAGGAGAAAGATGAGGTATGTTTAGATATTAATGATGATGAACTCATAGCTATGTTTGATATAAATTTAAGGTTTGGCTAAGGTAAGTGCAAGGGTAAGTTACCCTTCAAATTTTTTAGTTGTGGAAATATTGGTCACTTTGTAACCAAGTGTCCTAATAAGGACAAATTTGAGCATGATGAAGACCATAATGAAAACCTTGGAGATGATAGAAGATTCTATAAGTCTAAAAAAATCAAGATAAATTTCAAGAAGAATGAAGGAAAGGATGATTCAAGAATAAGAATAGCTTCTATACAAAAGAAGTTAGTTCATCATATGTAAGTGATTTAGACACGTTTAATAGTGATGATGGTAGTAATGAATATAAACATGAAAATAGTGAAACTCTATTCATAGGCATATAATCAGAAAATAAGGGTTGTTTAAATGAGAAAGGCTTTATGATTGATGAAAAATAAAATGAAGAAGTATAATTTAAAAATGAATAAGGAGAAGTTAAAGAGGATCTTGAATTAGAACTTGAAAGTGCCCTAGAAGAGTTGAAGATTGTGAAGAAGAAGAATAAGAAATTGAAGTCATCAGTTTAGGACTATGAGGAGCAGATTGGATTATTTGAGGAAACATTGAACAAAACTTCCAAGGAATATAAAGAGATCATCCAACAAGTCTAAACCTATTACAGTGGATATAAAAATGAAATAGAGTCTTTGAAAGCTAAGTTGGATCAAGCATCTAGAAAGGTAAAGAGATTTGGGAAGTTTGAAAAGAGAACTGAGGGTCTAGATGATATTTAAGTAGTCATAAATTTTATAAGTGATAGGATGGGTCTTAGATTCAAAGAAACCAAACTAAGACACCTTAAATCAAAGATAAGACTGTTGAAGACAAGAAGTTCAACATGAAAAGACCTATCAGATAGTCCAATGCTACAAGGTATGCTAGTTATTTTAATGGTTACTATTTTACATGCATTCAATTTGATCATAGAGCAAGAGAATGTAGAATGTCCTCCAATAATGATTACTCATATAACTATGGAAGAAATAATTGTTTAAAGGGAGATCACTTTCATCATCAGCTAAATGGTATGTATAAGGTGGTTTGTTATAGCTATCATAATGTATAGCACATTGCAAGACTCTATCCTAATAGAATTAAAAGATCATCAAGTAAAAACATAATTTTTGAATCTCCTAGAGTGAAAGAAAGAATAAAAATGAATGTATGGAAACCAAAGGTAGTGAAGATAAGTAATGATCAATCTATAAGCTCAAGTGGACTGCTTGCTGAGATAGATCATACCTCATGTGAGAAATCAAGTAAGGAATGTAAATAACACTTGTTATCTACATGTATTGATAAGGTAGTCAAATAAAAGAAGGATGAAAAGGTTGATGATGAGATCAAACCTATAATGCAAATCAATTTCAAAATAATGTTAAAGATTATTCAATCTTGTGAAACGATGGAGATCTAGGAATCTCCTAAGTTCATATTATTTTAGTGCCCTATAAAAATGGGGTGTCTTCATCAAGATTCATGGAGACATTATTTTATCAACAAAATCATGAGTGTGTAGAAAAATAAGGTTTATTTTAAAGATTCTAGGTTGTATATGTTGCAATCAAGGAGATGAAGATGGATCTTATCCATTCCTATGTTGATAGATTTGTGGTTTGAAGTGTAGAAGGTAGTATGATGAGATACTAAAGGATGTTATCATATATCTAAAGTCAAAATACAAAAAAATGGTATATTAGAGGTAAGTCTCTAAGATCTATTTTTATGAATAATTGATCTTGATATGTGAAGACAAA
The DNA here is from genome assembly GCA_037957365.1 of Torreya grandis. NCBI lineage: Eukaryota > Viridiplantae > Streptophyta > Pinopsida > Cupressales > Taxaceae > Torreya > Torreya grandis. The sequence continues at coordinate 896,385 of JARHVA010002476.1, read as the reverse complement.
GAGAGAGTCCATGTTTCTACATTTGGTATCTAGTATGGGATATCCATGAGTATGGTCAAGAGTTTGGTATCTTCTTCTACCATGTCAAGAAAGTTATGTGATCTTAAGTTTTTAGTTATTTAAAAGAATATATGCTTTGTCTAAGGGGGAGCTTGGTAGATATGAGTTCTTTATCAAGAAAGTAATTTCTTTTGATATTCATGTAGTTAAGGAGAGATTATGTCTAAGATGCTTCTAGACTTTGTTTGTTGAGTTTTTGGTGGACCAGTCAAGAGAGTGACTTGATTGAGAGAAGTTTCTAAGAATGGTTGTCATAAGTGATTTCCATAGTTTCTAAAGACTATGTGCCATCTGATAATTTTGAGAGATAGTATCAGATTACAAAGAAAGAGTATGATTTTAGTAATTTCATTTGATCTTTGATGTCTACTACTAACATAAGCATGGTGGATGTTTAGTTTGAGGGGGAGTTATTCAAGCTATTGATTGAGCTTGATCTATGTTGAAGTGATTTTGTAATCTGAGTTCATGATGAAAGAGATGATAGTTGTGGAAGGCCTTTGTCATTAATGTTAGAGGGGGAGAAATATCAAAAAAGGTAAGAAAAGGGAGAATAACCCAAAGATATGAAAAGGCAAGAAAAGGTAGAAAGATCAGAAAGATCATAAAAAATGAGAAAAAGAGGTAAGATTAGAAAGGGTGAGAAGAAGCAAGAACCAAGACTAAGAGATAATTTCCATCAAGAAGTGGTTGACACAGTTTTATAAGTATGTTTGCCATCAATGCCAAAGGGAGAGATTATTGAACATTATCATTAATTAAGGGAGAGTTTGTTAAGCATTATCATTGAGTGTTGAGATTTGGTATTTAATGTTTTCATTGATGTCAAAGGTTCTTATGAAGATGCATGGTTATTTCATCGATGTCAATTTAATATCATTAATGTCAAAGTTTCTTGGTTAAGTAAGCCTTGAGGTATGTCTATGAATGATTTATATTGTAAGCATAGTGAGTGCTATTTTTATATAAGAGTAGTGATGAGAGAATGATGTTTTAAGAATGTAATAATATCAACTTGAGTGAAATCTTTAAGAAGCAAAATGAATGAGTACAAGTCAATTTGTCAAGTATAAAGCATATTGTAATGCTTTGTCTATATTTAAGATGTTATTTGTAGGTGGCATGATGATAATACTAATCTTTGAATAAGAATTTGTATGCTCTAAAGATCTATGTAAATAGTTATGAAGATGCTCTGAATGAGTTGTGAAGAAGTAAATGCTCTAAAGAATAATTGACAGTGTTTTAGCATGAGAGAGTTTGGTTGATTTTATACATAAGGTGTTGAGAACCTTGTAATTGATCAAAAAGTCAACTTTGAAGATCTATATTTATAGCTCTAAAGATGCTATAAAGATCTCAATCATGCTCCAAAGATATTTAAATAGCTCTAAATATGTTTTATTAAAATTTTGAAGAAGAGTGAATTTATGAGGTTGCTTAAGCATACACAAGAGACATTGAAACATAGGAGAGTTTTAAGGTGAAGCTTGTAGGGTGGCTAGAAGATTAGATTCTAGGCCTAATAAGACCGATAGGTTAAGGCTTAGAAATAATGAAGATACATGGTGGCAAAATGAGGTAACATGATTAGTTTCCATGGCATGAGTGAGAAGGTGAAAATTGATAGAAATGAGTTAAGCTATTGTAAGTATGTGTATAAAGTTTCATATCAAAGTCTACTAGAAAAGGCTTGAGAAAGTGTTTCAAGGTTTCTCAAATGCATAAAATGAAGAGTTGTCTACTTGAGAAGGTTTTATCAGTAATAATTGGCACATGTAGCATATGAATGAGAACCTAAGGTGTTCATGGTAGATGAGGAAGGGTTCTATATTAGAGTTCTAATCATTGGTTTCTAGAAAGAGGAGCTAAGTTTCATAAATGATCGTTAAGACTAGAATATGGTCTAAACCCTTATAAAACCTTGACAAGGACCCAACATTAAATATCTTTTTCTAAATATCTTAGAAAGGTTTTATATGATCAAAAAATTGATTGGATGTTCAATTCAACTCTCTCAAGAATCTCTAGGTGTGATTGGTTTCTGAGGTGAGTGAGCATACCCTACATGAAAGTGCTTGTCTTTTGGATATTTATTATAGTAAAAAGAATTGACCAATTCAAAGTTGTTAAGTGGATTAAGATCAAAGCTTGAGACTTTTATTTGTTGTTCATAAATATTTTTGGAAAGGTTCCATATCTTAGGTATGCAAAATTTATGATCCAAGTTGGCTAGTTGCTAACAAACCCTATGGTGTAGAGAGTAAAGAAATTAGACAAAAGTGAGAAGATGTTTCTTGATGTGTTTTCATATAAGAGTGATGAACTCAAATGCATCATGATGTTTTTTAGGTATAGAATGATCTATCCATTTTTTTCATAACCTTTGAAGTTTGTGTAAGAGGTTGAAACATTGAATCCAAAATGGCTTATTTGGTTGAGTAGAGTTTGTGAGAGAAAAGGTCAACAAATTGGTCTTTAAGACCAATAGTTTTCATTATAATATCATGATATAATTGATTTAGGTTGCTCTAAGGATGTTATAATATCCTATTCATGTATTAAAATCTCTTGAATATATTCAGTCATGTGTCAGATGCTCATGTTTATTTGACTATGTTTTGGAGTCTATTGGTAGTTATGAGTGAACATATTGTAGATAAGTGTTTGAGCATATTTACCCTAAGTTGATGCATCAAATTATTTTTTTCTAATCAATATTTTCACATATGAGTTGAGGCATCAAATGAATTTTGAGTGAACAACTTATTTGAGAGGAACTAAAGAGAGAAAAGAGATGAAGAATTATATCATCATCAATTATATAATCAATAAGGGTTTTTGAAGGTGATCAAATAATTAGGTAGTTGAGTTGGTGCTTATTAATCTAGTGGGTTGGTACATCCACTTGTTAAAGATTAGATGAGTTAGTATTGAGTTAATTGGGGTTCATACTCTATGTGGAGTTGGTTCTTCACTAAATATTGATGTTTATCTTATAGGACTATAGTCCATTTGCTTTATTAGTGGGTTTTCAACCCCTAAAAATTTTCCCATGTATATGTTGTGTTGATGATTTTATGATTTGATGTTTATGCTTATTAGAATGATTCATGCATGGTTAAGTGGAATTAAATGAATTTTTTTGAAAACTAATTCAATCCCCCCTCAATCATTTTGTTTCCAATAATTAGTATTATATTATTGTTGATGCAGTGGATTGCACCTGAGGCAGGATGCCTAGCTCCCGTCGTTCCACATGCAACAATGGAAACTCCCATCCCACCTATGGGACCAGTGAAGCTAGAGGGGAGAGTTTCTAGATAAGGGCTAGCTCCCTCTAATGTATCTTTTAGGCCCTAATTTCTCCTACTGCTAACAAACAAATGTAAAAAAAATGGGGGGAGTGAAAAGGGAGAGAGATACTAAAAATAGAACCTAAGCCTAAAAATGAAAAGATGATACACCAAAAAAGTTGACCCACCCAGCCTGAATATACACTTTTCACCAAGAAGAAATGCCCATACACTTCATCTGATGTGGAAACTCTTTTGTTTCAATGAGTCAGGGGTCCATAGAGATACAGGGAGGAAGGAACTAGTAAAGGTGTTCTGAGACACACTTTGATAGCTTATTCACATGCACCTATATTCTTGTTGTAGACACTTCTGGCAAACCTAAAGAAAAGAGACTTCACAATGCACTGGACATGTTGTAATTGATCTATGAAAAGCATGAAAGAAAATGAATCAACACAAAAGAAGAACATAGACATATACTTTAAAGTGCAAGTCTAGATAGAGGTAAAAATGCTAAGTCCTGATTCAAGGTAAAATATGGCATAGCTCTACCTTACAAGCCTGAGATATTTTTGAGTAGAGTTTTGCCTTAAGGCTAAGAGTGAGGATCCTTTCTCAAATGAGAAGTTTTACAATTTATAGAGAGAGGAAGAGAACTTGGTGATTTTTGGGAAAGACTTTGGCACTCTTTTTGAAAGCTAGCCCATGTGCGCTCTAAGCCTTATGAAGAGGGAGCCATTTGATTATCGATTCCTTATTTGACTTAAGCATTCCACATTAATGTGAAAAACATGGCCATGCCTCTTTTTTATAGATAGACTACTCTCTTCCTATAAATAGACTATGGTTTGTCCCCTCGCAAATGCCAAATGGAGAAAGTAGGCCATGTTGCTCATTGTTTGTGCTATTTGATGACCATCTAGCAATAACTCACCTCTCCTTGCCACTTAGACTGCTTTGTATTTTCCTACACTTCATCTTCCTCCTTACCTTGTCTCTTCCTAGCTCTTTTAGCCCTTGGGGGATATTTTTTGGTGGGTCACTACATTCCTTGGGCTCTCGTTGCTTGCCTTGGCCATTTTCCACTGATTTTAGTGTGTGACATGTGGCATGTTCTGCTGTAAAATGGGCAAGACACATGGTAGCATCTGCTTGACTCATGGAAGCTTTAGGCACCCTTTAAAGGTCCTGTAGAAGAGGACATGTGTCGGCTTCCACTTTCTTTAGCAATTTGTTTGGGGCCCACCATAGTTCTCATAGGACAAAAGAGAGAGATCATAGAGGCTGACATTTGTCGACTTCTGTCGAGCCTTGCAGGGGACACCTGGCACATTCTACTACTCCGAAAAAAGCATGTCAAAGCCTTCCATGATTTCCACTTGGTGTCTTTCATGCTCTGGCTTTCCAGGTTTAAAATTGACATTCGTGGGCCCATCACAAAATAAATACCCAATGGCTAGTTTGTCTCCTTGAAATTGATGACTTTTAGGACATCACCGTCATTGGCAAATTCCTTTGGGTCCTTTGGTGGGATTTTCTATGGGTTTTTTTCTTCGGCCTTCCTATGAATTTCTTTGGACTTTTTGTTTGAAGGAATTCCTTTAAAAAAAAGTTCAAAGGAATTATGACTTAAATAAAATTTTGAAAAATTTACCCCTTCGACTGCCTTTAAAAAGTTTCTTGCCCTCTGTAAGGGCTTCTGAACTTAGAATTTCCCTCTGCAAGGGCTTTTGGACATAGAAATACCCTTCATAAGGCTTTTGGATGCAAAACTACCCTTTGAAAGGGCACCTACCCTTTGGCTTTAAGACACACCCTTGAACCAAGCCATTAAACCAACCCATTGAGCCAAAAATGGTTCAACAGTTCAATGGTTCAACGGTTCAAGACTGCGTGCTGAGACTCTGAACTGTGCCTTTAAACTTTTCCTACTTAAACCAAACATTGAACCAATCTATTGAATCGGCTCAATGGTTCAACATTGTGCATTAAGCCTTTGAACTATGCATTGAACCAAGCTCATTAAACCATCTGATGAACCAAGTGATTGAACCAAACATTGAACCCAATGATTGAACCAAGCGATGAACCAAGTGATGAACTAATGTGTTGAACTAATGCATGAACCAATGTGTTGAACCAAGCTAATGAACTGATTGATTGAACCAAGGCATTAAACCAAGGCATTGAACTAGTTCAATAGTTTAATGGTTCAAAGATGCTAACCTTCATTATGAATTTCTTCAGACAAGAGCCCAAAGAACCTTGTAAAACCTAACGCTCTCTGAACTGATCCTTCATGTGCTAAAAAGACTAACTTGTAGATTTTGTAGAAAAATTGGACTTATGCAAAATCAAGAGATGAATTGGCCTAGAATAGTAGGGAAAAAAGGGGACTGATTTTTGGCCTATTGGGAAAAAATGGTCAACAAATTGGTGACTCCTAGGGGAAGCATGCCTACTATGCTTAGAGACTAGTTGCCTTGTAGTCCATTGGGCATGGAGTCAGAATGCAGCTTTGAAGAAAGGTTAGCAATAGCCCCAAAGATCCAAGAATCAAACATGAAGCTTTTCACCCCACACTCAAAAGAAAACACACACAAGGCTGAAAACACTACCTGTGCAAACTACACTTAGGGAAAGCAGGAAAAGAAACTGAAAGCAAACTACTATATACAACTAACTAGGTACATCTACTTCCCTCCTAGATCAAAGGGAAAACTTCTTAAGTCCCCTCCCTAGCAAGAAGACTTATGGTGCTAGACAAGTGGTTGGATAAAAAGGAGATTTGGTAACTTGCTCCTCTTTTCTGTCACCTTGATTGGCTTGCATCTGAGTGGATCAGATTCAAACATGATTCCATCATACATGTATTCTCTTTATTCTTGGAAGCTTGTTGAATTCTGGCTCTTCATGCTAGTGCATTTCACCAAGAAAACAATGGCTACTAGCTCATCACCATAATCTCTTTGATATGTATAGCTCCCTCATGGTGCATCATGGTCTGACCTGTTTCCTTTTGCTTCATTGAAGACACTGTCAGACTCATCCTCTGCTTCCTCTTGGCCTTCTCAAATAAGGGAAGTAGTTGTGATGTCTAAAATGGAATCACAAAATGATTATTCATCCCATAGAACATCACCTCTCTATTCAAAGCTTTCTTCTTTAAGGCCTTCCTCAAGGAAGACAGACCTCTCCTTTTCCTCCTCAAAGATGAGGATCTCTATATTTTTAATGATATTTTCTTGATCCTCCTCCAACTCAGGATCCTTAGTGTAGTCATCCTCCTCATCGAAGTAACAGGGAAGTTCATCAAATAAAGGAGGAGGGAGCTCACCATGCTTAAGTTTCTCATCATATCGCTGGAACATCTGCATGTATGCATGACCTGAGTCTTCTCCATTACTGATGATGTCTTCATAAGAAGCATCAATGATGATTTCTTCTTCATTGTTACTCATGATAGCTTCTTGAAGAGCTACAAATTGGATCTTTTCTTCCTCACTTTCTTCCTATAAAATAGGTTCCTCCTTGAGAAGGGGTGAAGTGAAAAAACCCTATGGAAGGGGAGGCAGTCCTTGAGCTAGAATCAAATGATTCTCCTCCTTCCACTTGGCTAGCACTTCATCTATATCAGGTTTGTCCTGATAACTCTCTTGGAGGTGTGTAGATGGGGTGTGTTCAGACATGGAATGTGTCGTTGGGTCTAAACCATCCATCACACATTGACTGAGGAAACTCTCTCTAGATTCCAACTCTACAATTCTTCTAGCCATATCCTCTTAGAAGAGCCTTTCTTAGAGGTTATAGGAATCATGGGTAGGAATAGCTTTATCTTCTTCAAGTTTTTGAGCAAAACCTTGCTTCGCCTCTTTCTTTCCCCATGATTCCACTATTTTCTTCTAGGTCAGGAGCGTGCCATCAGGATCAGTGACCTAGGGAAGTTGAGGAAGACTAGGAAAGGTCTACTGATGCATAAGAAAAGCTATTTCAAGTGAAGGCACATTTTGGCATGTATAATCCATTGCTTAGGACCATGTACCTTGTATTTCTTCATATGTTTTGATGAAACTCAAGATATTCATAGAATCACCTTAAATAGCTCCCTTGGTTACCCTTCAATAATGAAGGAAGTAACGCTAGAGTTTGAGGTGGTTCCATAATAACCTAAGCTCCACCAAAGTTATAAAAAATTGTGATTTTTTGATGGCACCAAGACTGCTCAGCCAGTTGATTCAACTCAGAGTCACCATTGGTGTTGATGCAAAAGCCTCTAAAGGCTGGTTGGTTAAAGCACACACCAAAAATTCTTCAACACTATGGACACAACTTGTCCTATTTAGTCCCACCAAGCATGCCAAAAATTGTTGATGTAGTGGATTACACCTGGGGTAGGAGGCTGAGCTCCTGCCTTTCCACACACAATAATGGAAACTCCCCTCTCACCTGTGGGACCAACAAAGCTAGAGGGAGAGTCTCTAGATAAGGGCTACATCCCTCTGATGTATCTTTTAGGCCCTAGTTTCTCCTACTGCTAACAAACAAATGTAAAAAAAGGGGGGGTGAAAAGGGAGAGAGAGATGCTAAAAATAGAACCTAAGCCTAAAAATGAAAAGGTGATACACCAAAAAAGTTGACCCACCCAGCCCGAACATACACTTTTCACCAAGAAGAAATGCCCATACACTTCATCTGACATGGGAAACTCTTCTATTTCAGTGAGTCAGGGGTCTGTAGAGATACAAGGAGGAAGGAACTAGAAAAGGTGTTCTAAGACACACTTTGACAGCCTATTCACATGCACCTATATTCTTGCTATAGACACTTCTGGTAGACCTACAGAAAAGAGACTTCATAATGCACTGGACATACTATAATCAATCTATTAAAAACATGAAAGACAATGACTTAACACAAAATAAGAACACAGACATATACTTTAAAGTGCAAGTCCAGATAAAGGTAAAAATGCTAAGTCCTGATTCAAGGTAAAATTTGGCATAACTCTACCTTACAAGCTCAAGACATTTTTTGGCAGAGTTTTGCCTTAAGGCTAAGAGAGTGGATCCTTTCTAAAATGAGAAGCTTTATAATATATAGAGAGAGGAAGAGAACTTGGCAATTTTTGGGAAAGACTTTGGTGCTCTTTTTTCAAGCTGGCCCATGTGTGCTCTGAGCCTTGGGAAGAGGGAGCCATTTGATTATCAGTTCCTAATTTGACTTAGGAATTCCACATTAATGTGAAAAACATGGTCATGCCTCTTTTCTATAAATAAACTACTCTCTTCCTATAAATAGACTATAGTTTGTCCCCTCGTAAATGCCAAATGGAGAAAGTAGGCCATGCCACTCACTATTTTCACTATTTGATGACCATCTAATAATAACTCACCTCTCCTCACCACTTGGACTGCTTTGTCTTTTCCTACACTTCATCTTCCTCCTTGCCTTGTCTCTTCCTAGCTCCTTCAGCCCTTGAGGGCTATCTTCTGGTGGGTCACTACGTTCTTTGGGCTCTCGCTGCTTGCCTTGGCCATTTTTTGCCAATTTTAGTGAGTGACACATGGCGTGTTTCACTATAAAATAGGAAGGACACGTGGTAGCATCCACTTGACTCATGGAAGCTTTAGGCACCCTTTAAAGGTCCTATGTAAGAGGACATGTGTCAAGTTCCACTTTCTTTAGCAATTCATTTAGGGCCCACCATAGTTCTTGTAAGACAAAAGAGAGAGACTGTGGAGGCTAACACTTGTTAGCTTCCACCGAGCCTTGTAGGGGACACGTGGCACATTTTTCTACTCCTAAAAAAGCATGTTAAAGCCTTTTGTGGTTGCCACTTGGTGCCTTTCATGATCTAGCTTTCCAAGTGTAAAATTGATGTTCGCAGGCCCATCACAAAATGAATACCCAATGACTAGTTTGTCTTCTTAAAATTTATGACTTTCAGGATGTCACTGTCCTTGGCAAATTCCTTCAGGTCCTTTGGCAGGCTTTTTTATGGGTTTTTTACTTTAACCTTCCTATGAATTTCTTCAAACTTTTTGTTTGAAGGAATTCCTTTGGACAAAAAGTCCAAAGGAATTATGACTTAAACAAAATTTTTAAAAATTTACCCCTTCAACTACCTTTGAAAAGTTTCTTGTCCTCTACAAGGGCTCCTGAACTTAGAACTACCCTATGCAAGGGATTTTGGATGTAGAACTGCCCTTCACAAGGCTTTTGGATGTAGAACTACCCTCTGCAAGGGCACCTGCCCTTCGACTTTGAGATGCACCCTTGAACCAAGCCATTAAACCAACCCATTGAACCAAAAATGGTTCAACAGTTCAAGACCACATGTCGAGCCTCTAAACTGTGCCTTTGAACTTTTCCCGCTTGAACCAAATGTTGAACCAATCTATTGAACCTGTTTAATGGTTCAACACTACACACCGAGCCTTTGAACTATGCGTTGAACCAAGCTCATTGAACCGTCTGATGAATCGAGTGATTGAACCAAATGTTGAACCCACTGATTGAACCAAGTGATGAACCAATGCATTAACCAATGCATTGAACCAAGATGATGAACTAATTTATTGAACCAAGGTGTTAAACTAAGGCATTGAACCATTTCAATGGTTTAATGGTTCAAAGATGCCAACCTTAAATGTGAATTTCTTTAGACAAGAGCCCAAACAACCTTGTAAACCCAGCACTCTCTGAACTGATCCTTCATGCACCAAAAAGACTAACCTATAGAGTCTGTAGAAAAATTGGACTTTTGAAAAATCAAGAGATGAATTGGCCTAGAATAGCAGGGGAAAAAGGGGACTAATTTTTGGCATGTTGGGCAAAAATGGTCAATAATTATGTCCTTTAGATCAGGCTTGATAGCCTATAGGAAATCTTAAGAAGCAAGGATGACTAAACAAGATCAAATTTATTTCTCTACTAGTAAAGCTCCATTATTTAATGGATCTAACTATGCCTTTTAGAATGTCAAAATGAAGATATATCTGATGTCACAAGAACATGATATTTGGAAATTAATTATGGATGGTTATATCGCACCTCCAATTCCTCCAACAAATGTAACATGTAATAAGGATAGTAAAAATAACTCTAAGGTAATTAATGACATTATATATGGCCTATCATAGGTAGAGCTTGTAAAAGTAATGCATTATGTTTTAGCTAAAGATATATGGGATAAATTAAAGACCATATATGAAGGACACACCAAGCTGAAGTTGACCAAGTTGCAGACTCATAGAAGACAGTTTGAAAGCCTAAAGATAATTAATATGAAACTATTGCATCTTACTTATTAAAGGTTGATGAAGTTGTCATTATCATACGAGGATTGGGATAAGTGAAAGAGTCTACTATTATCCAAAACTTATTGAGATCACTCACTCTAAATTTTGATTCTAAAGTGTCTTTAGTAGAAGATATGTAAGATTTGGACAAGCTAGAGATGGATGGGCTTCATGGCATCTTGATTTCTTATGAGATGAGATCAAATGAAGACATTTCATGAAGGAAGCAACTTTCAAGGTTGAAATTAAGTCAAAGGCCAATAAGGACAAAGATGAGATATGTTTAGATATTTATGATGATGAACCAATAGTTATGTTTGCTTGAAAGTTAAGGTTTGGCTCAAGCAAGTATAAGGGTAAGTTACCCTTCAAATGTTTTAGCTATGGAAAGATTGATCAGTTTGTAACCAAGGGTCCTGACAAGGATAAATATGAGCATCATGAAGAGCATAATGAATACCATGGAGATGATAGAAGAGTCTATAAGTCTAAAAAGAATAAGAGAGATTTCAAGAAGAATGAAGGGAAGGATCATCCAAGAATAATAAGAGTTTCTATACCAAATAATATACCTCATTAGATGTAAGTGATTTAGATACATCTGAAAGTGATGATGGTAGTAATGAATCTAAACATGACAAAAATGAAACTCTATTCGTAGGCATAGAATAAAAAACTAAGGGTTGTTCAAATGGGAAAGGCCTTATGATTGATGTATAATTAGATGAAGAAGCATACTATGATAGTGAAGAAGGAGAAGATGAAGTGGATCTTGAAACAAAAATAATAAGTGCCTTAAAAGAGTTAAAGATTATGAAGAAGAAGAAGAACAAGAAAGTAAAGTCATTAATTTAAGACTATGAGGATTAGATCTGATTATTTAAGGAAAGATTCTGTAACACTTCCAAGAAATATGAAGAGATCATCCAACAAGTTGAAACCCAAATAGATATTGTGGCAACAATCCTAAAGGATAAAGAGGAAGATTACAGTAAATATGAAACTTAATCAAAATCTCTGAAAGCTAAGTTGGATCAACCATCTAGAAAGGTAAAGAGCTTTATGATGTTTAAAATGAACACTGAGGCTATACATGATATTTTAAGAAGTTAGAAGTTTGAAAGTGACAAAATAGGTCTTGGATTCAAAGAATACCAAAAGAATGCACCTCAAATCAAAGAGAAGACTATTGAAGACAAGAAGTCAACATGAAAAGACCTATCAGACAGCCCAATGCTACAAGGTATGTTTTTATTTAATGGTTACTATTTTGCATGCAGTCAATTTGGTCATAGAGTAAGATAATGTAGAAGATCCTCCAAGAATGAGTTCTCATAGAACTATGGAAGGAGAATAAATTAGTTAAATGGAGATCATAGTCATCATTAATCAAATGGTATGTATAAGGTGGTTTATTAAAGTTGCCATAATGTAGGACACATTACAAGATTATGTCCCAATAGAGTTAGAAGATCATCAAGTCAAAGCAGAAAGTTTGAAGCTTCAGAGTGAAAGAAAGAAGACAAATGAATGTATGGAAACTAAAGGTAGTGAAGATAAGTAATGATAAATCTACAATATCATGTCGACTGTTTATTGAGATAGAGCATACCTTAGGTGTTAAATCAAGTAAGGAATATCAAGAACACTTTTTATCTATATGTATTGACACAAGGTAGGCAAAGAAAAGAAGAAGGATGAAAGGGTTGATGATGAGATCAAACTTATAGTGAAAATCAAGTCCAGAAGAATGTTGAATAATATTCAGTGTTGTGAAAATATGGAGATCTGGGAATCTCTCAAGTTTATATTGTTTTAGTGCCCTATTAAAAGGGGGTAGCTCCATTAAATTTCATAGAGACATTATTTTATCAATATAAGTATGAGGGTATAGAAAAATAAGGTTTTTTTTTAAGATTCTAGGTTGTATATGTTAAAAGTAAGGAGATGAATATTGATTTTATCCATTCTTGTGTTGATAGCTCTTTGGTTTGAAATGTATAAGGTAGCATGATGAGAGATCAAAGGTTGGTATCAGGTATCTAAATTCAAAATGCATAAAATTTTAAGAGCTAAGCTTCAGATATCTATTTTTTTGAATAATTGATATTAATCTATGAAGACAAAGGGGAAGTCCCTATTTCTACATTTGGTATCTAGTATGGGATATCCATAAGTATGGTCAAGAGTTTGGTATCTTCTTCTACCATGTTAATAAAGGTATGTGATCTTGAATTTTTAGTTCTTTAAATGAAGATATGCTTAGTCTAAGGGGGATCTTGGTAGCTTTGAGTTATTTATCAAGAACGTGATTTATTTTGATATTCATGGAGTTAAGGAGAGATTGTGTTTGAGATGCTTCATAGAATTTGTTTGTTAAGCTTTTGGTGGATCAGTCGGGAGAGTAACTTGATTGAGAGAGGTTTATAAGAATGGTTATCATAAGTGGTTGCCATATTTTTTGAAGACTGTGTGCCATCCAGTATCTTTGAGAGATAATATCAAGTCATAAGAAGAGAGTATGATTTTAGTATTTCTAGTTGATATTTTATGTCTACTACTAAAATAAGCATGGTAGATTCTTGGTTTGATGGGAATCTATTCAAGTTCTTGACTGAGCTTGATCTCTGTTGAAGTGATCTTATAATATGAATTCATTATAAAAGAGATGATAGTTGTGGAATACCTTTATCATTGATGTCAAAGGGGGAGAAATATCAAAAAAAGAAAGAGAGAATGTTGTTTGAAGAATGTTATAATATCAACTTGAGTGAAATCTTTGAAAAGTAGCATGAATGAGTACATGCCAATTTTTCAAGTATAAATCATCTTGTAATGATTTATCTAGACCTTGTGAGATGGTATTTTTAGGTGCCATGATGATATGAGTGATCTCTAAACAATATGTTGTATGCTCCACATATCGAAATGAAGTATTAAATGCTTAAAAGAATACTTGAAAGTATTTGAGCATGAGAGAGATTGGTTGAATTTATACATGAGGTGTTGATGACTTTGAAATTAATCAAAAGTTTAGCTATAAATATATGTGTTTGTAGCTCTTAAGATGTTATGAAGATCCTAGTCATGCTCCTAAGATCTATAATTAGCTTTGAAGATGTTCTATTGAAGTTCTGAGGAAGAGTGAGTGTATGAGGTTTCTTGATCATACACAAGAGACATTGAAACACATGAGAGTTTCAAGGTGAAGCAAACAGGGTGGCTAGAAGGTCAGATTATAGGCCTAATAAGACTAGTATGTTAAGGCTTAGAAACTAAGAAGAGAGATGGTGTCTAGATGAGGTAATAATATTAGTTTCCATGGGATGAGTGAGCAAGTGAACATTGACAAATATGAGTCATGTTTTTTAAGTATGTGTTGAAGTTTTAGATCAAGGTTTACAAAAAAAGGCTTGAAAAAGTATTTCAAGGCTTTTTATATGTACAAAATGAAGATTTATCTACCTGAGAAGGTTTTCTTAGTGCTCATTTTCACGTGAAACATCTGCATGAGAACCTAATATTTTCATGGTAGATTAATAAGGGTTATATCTTAAATTTCTAAGAATTGGTTTTTGTAAAGAGGAGCTAAGTTTTATGAATGATCGTTAAGAATGGAAGATGGTATAAACCCTCATAAAACCCTAACAAGGACTTGATATTAAAGATCTTATTATAACAATATTAGAATGGTTTGATATAATCAAACAAGTGATTTGAGGTTAAATTAAACTCTCCCAAGCATCTCCAAGTGTAATTTGAGGTTAAATTAAACCATGGAAAAAAAATTACATATTTAGAAACCTCATGACCTCAAGGTCATTAAAAATTTATCTGATGCCTCAACTTAGACTAAATAGGCTCAAGCACTTCTTTGCAAGATGTTCACTCAAAACTACTAATAGACTCCAAAACAAAGTCAATGAAACATGAAAATTTGACACATGATTGAATATATTAAAGGTATTTTCATGCATGAATAGGATCTTATAACATCCTTAGAGTAACCTTAATCAATCAAATCATGAGCTTCTAATGAAAACTATTGGTCTTACAGACCAATTTGTTGACCTTTTCTCTCAAAGACTCTACTCAGCCAAATAAGCCATTTTGGATTCAATGTTTCAACCTCTTACACAAAATTTCAAGATTATATAAATCATGGATAGATCATTTGATACCTAAACAACATCTTCATACATTTCAATGCATCACTATTACATTAAAACACATCAGGAAACATCTTCTCACTTATGTTTGATTTCTTTTATGTCTGTGCCACAAGGTTTATTAGTGATTGGCCAACTTGGATCACCAATTTTGCACATATAATTTTTGGAACTTGTCTATAAATATTTATGGATAAAAACTATAATTCTCAAACTTTGATCTTCATCCACTTAGTAAATTTGACTCAATTAATTCTATTTGCTACAATAAATCTCTAAAAGACAAGCACTTTCCATGGTTTTTTGTAAAAATATATTATATTTCTCAATTATCCAAGATAGAGTTTTTGTATATATGCAGGTCTTTTATGAGTAGTGATTTGAAGAGGGGTTCAAGTGGTAGTTAGACCTAAAAGATATTGTGGACCTAAATTAAAGTTGGAAAAGGTATATTGGAGTGGTGTATGCATTTTTATTTCCATGTGAGGTGTTTGGATATGATTCAATAAATATCAAAATGTAACGTGTTGTTGAGAAGGTCTATTAGGTCTCCATAAGCCTAAAAAAGAATTAAGGGCTAATGGATATATGGTCGACCTATTGTATTGATTGATTCATGATTAAGGCATGTTATTTTTAATATAAAAATAAATATTCATGGCCAACCTATGTGATTTTAATATGTGGTTGACTAATAAGGATATGATCAAGTGAATTATTAAAAGATAAGAAGTTTATACCTATTTGGTATGCTTAGATGATGCTAAGTGTAGGAGAGTAGAAGAGGATAAGAGAGTGATATAGATCATTGGTGAGTAGAAGAAGGTCATGAATACCATTATAGATAATTAATTAATATATAATATAGGTTTTTCAAAAGATAATCAAGGTTAGAAGACCTAATCAAGCCATGAAGAGGGCTAGTTGAGTGAAGAAGGTTGAAGGTCAATTTGAGAGGAATTGAAAAGAGTGAAGAGCTGAAATAGTAGATCATCATATATTTTAAAGGAAATAAGGATTTTTTAATGTGATCAAAAAATTAGGTGGTTGATTTGGTGTTGATTCATCTAGGGGGTTGGTGTCTCCTTACAAATAGGTGCTTGTTAAAGCTTAGTTGAGTTAGTGTTGAGCGAGCTGGGGTTGGTGTTCCATGTGGAACTAGTTATTCACTTTAGATTTATGTTTCTATTATAAGACTATAATATATGAATTGTATAGAAATTTGATACACCTATGAATTTTATAAGGTATATCCCCCATATCATGGATCCAAGGTCATCCCAATAATATATTATATTATGATTGATAGCCAAAAAATTTAAAAATAATAGAGACCATTTTAGGCCTACTAGTATATCCAATGTGATGATTCATCGTACCAATGTTGAATTATTATTAAAGATGTGGACAAGCTACTCAAAATTTTAAATATTACTCTCATTAAAACATAATTTATGTATGAATTCATAACTGCATGATTTATCTTATAATCATTGTCATCTAAAAAACTCTTAATCAACTTCCCATGAATTTGAACCTAGATAAACAATATAAGGTTCTAATCAATAATGTATTAGGAGGGTAGATAATCTTTATAAAAATAAATAGTACTATAAATATATTTGAAGGTGCTCATAATAGAAGGAAATGAAGTTAGTTATGTGTCCACAAGAATAGTATTATCTATCAACATAGCATAGAGAATATATTTATATGTATGTGCCCTTTTCAATAACTCTAGAATACAAATATAGGATGGTGTATTACATAATTATTCAATGAGATCATACCCTTTGGGTTAGGAAGCTTATCATGAATTTTAGATAGGATGTGGAAAAGTATTGACAATAGGTGTTTGGGATTTAGAAGCTAAGTGAAGTCATCCACATCTATTTTTAACAACATGGACTTGAGAATATTTATATCCCAAATTTGCACCTTAGAGAAGCTAGTCAAACCTTCTCAAATTTGGGATAACATGGAACTATCTCTAAATATAGGATGATTGCTACAAGAGATAGACCTGTGGATTATCAGCTAGCTCCCTTGATATATCTATTTAGGTTCTCAATTCCACTATTCTAATCACTTATTGGGGGTGAAAGGGAAGAAGGAAACATAAAAGTAACATATACTAAGGGAGGTGATACACCAATGATATCTCCACAAACATACTTGAATTTTTTTATTATGAAGACAGATTACTAAAACTAATCTCAATTCAATGTTCTTCTAGCATAAGTGTTTCTACATGGAGACATATTTCCATGCATTTCCAAATGTGGGTAAATAAGAGGTCTGATATTAGACACTACTAATCTCCTTCACACTTCAAATATACCTAACAAACATTTACACTTCATGAGACCTATTAGAAGAAATATTACATACATAATGCATACAAGAGCAAAATAAAAGCAAGGAGAAACAATCATCTCTTGTCATCCAAAAATATTAATTGACATACTTAGGTAAAAAATTTAGAGAATAAACCAACTTAATAAATTTATTCAAAGGCAAAATAAGATGTCAATTTAGTAGGGCTTCTCCATACCAATTATAATTGTAATCAAACAAGTGTCATAGCAGTGAAAAACACACTTGTAAAGGATCAAAAGCTTATTTTAACAATTTAATAAAATCAACTTTTAAAATGATTAAAAAATTAAAATTGTATTTTAATTATCCAAAATAGACAAAATTTAAGAGAGTATCAATAAAAGAGACAAAATTGACAAAAAATACCGAATGTGATTTGATAGCGAAGTTTGGCACAATGGCCTAAGTCTCTAGATCCACTCCAATGGGGGATTGCTCCTTATTAATTATAGAAAAAAAAAACTTTAAAATATTTATAAGTATTCAAAAATCATCTTAAAATCTTTAATTATATCTTATATAAATCCTTGAAGAAATATTATTTTGTTTGAGGCCTTAGTACAATCTCTATTTCTCTCCACACTCTTACATGCCTTCGAATACAATCTCCACAACCAAAACTTGGATTCAAATGAAATATCATCCCATTTATATAATATTTACATAAGTGTCCCAATTTCTAGGGAGCTTATAATTTTACCACAAATAACAAGGTTCAAATACCATCAACATTTTTTATGGTGGGCATGTATATCATTAATCCCACATTTGAGAGGTGGGATACATGTTTGTTTTTAAAATGCCATAAAATTCATGGTAACCAATACCAAGTAATTTGAATTAGCTTGAATTTCATGGGTTTGTGGTATGTGGAGTGTGTGGGAACCATGGGAAATACATGGAAACTTGGTTGGATAGAATCTTCGGTTGACATGTAATGTGGTGATTTCATGGATGGAACATGGAAAGTGTGGATGTCACATGAAAAGTTGGAAGGATTTGGTTTTTTGGGATTTATCATGAAATTTAATTAATTACATAATATATAAAATGTGATCTATGAATTTGACTCAAGAGAGGATGGTTAGTATGGTTTTAGTTTCAAAATGAAAACAAAATGAAAGAAACACATTAACTAGCATACCATCTCTAGGCCTAAACACTAGGGAGAGATTAGTTAACAAAAATGAATAAGCACACAAATAAAATGTATAATGAACCTTATTTTACCTCCCTTAGATTCTCCAAAATGCTTGTTGTAGTGGCTTGCTTGACTTTCTGCTCATGAAGTCCTTGACAATGGAAGCTTGGCTACCTCTATCTCTGCTTGGAACCTTTGGCTTATGGCTTGGCTTGGATTGGAATAAATTTGGCATGGTAAAACTATTTTCATGAATCTTTGTAATCAATTATACATTATAAATTTGCATAATTATGTCTTAAAAATGATGTGGTAAGGCCTCTCTATTTATAGATTTTTTAGAATGTCTAGAATCAACCTGAACCATCCATCCTGAGATTGAGATGTGTGGTTGAGGATTAATTCAATTTTTGGAATTAATTTTATAATTATCCTTATTATGACATTGGAAAAATAGGAAATTAAGAGGCATGGATGGCTTTGATGTGGCATGGGAAGCATGAATATTGATATTTGTGGCATTTATGGCCTAGGGATGTCTTCCCAGGAACTGAGGTCACCCGATGATGCAAATATTCAATATTCATTTATAAAAATAAGTATTCAACAATTTTACATGGAATTATTAATTAGGCCCTGATTTGGATTAATTATCTCTTAAGCATGTTTAAGTACTTTGTGCACAAATTACTCAAATTGATCAAAATGCCTTGTTATTAGTCCAAATTTTGACTGGATTAGAATTGGAAGGCAATGTTAGATGTGTTGGATCCATTATCCCATTTAGAATTTTACCAATAAAAAATGACAAAAGCATGTGTCTCATGTAAGAGATTTTATAGGAAAGAGCAATCTAGAGCACCTAGGTGCAAAATTGGCATTTTGACTTGAAATGATTTGATCAAAGTTAGCTGGCCCATAAATTGCATTACCCCATTTAGGGATACCTTAGCCAAAATCAGCACTTGAATACATCAATTTTACATCTTTTAGCGTGTTTAAGCCAAATTGTGCATTTTGGTAGAAATTGGTCAAAACCTTGATTTGACGTTATTGGTGGCTAGATTTAGGTGTCTACAATTTGCCCCTATTTGGGAAGATGTTGAAAACCATAGGCAAAGCAATGTCTTCTCAAATAATGAGATATGGCCTATATGCCAAAAATAAGATGATGGTTAAAGAAAAAAGCTCCAAATAGTTTTGGGAAGCCTATGACGATGCCCCCTCAAGGGAGTGGCCATTACATTTGTTGATGGATGGTCCTTTGAAAAGAAGAAAGAAGAAACACAATGAAAAAAAATGAGGCGTATGTGATCTAGGAATTTGACTCAAGAGAGGATGGTTATTATGGTTTTAGTTTTAAAATGAAAACAAAATGAAAGAAACACACTAACAAGCATAACATCTCTAGGCCTAGACACTAAGGAGAGCTTAGTTAACAAACATGAATAAAACACACAACTAAAATGCAAAAGAAACCCTATTTTACCTTCTTTGGATGCTCCAAAATCCTTGTTGTAGTGGCTTGCTCAGTTTGTGCTCATGAAGTCCTTGACAATGGAAGCTTGTCTACCTCCATCTCTCCTTGGCACCTTTGGCTTGTGGCTTGGCTTGCTTGAAATCAATTTGGCATGGTAACATTAGTTGTAATGACTTTTTTAATCAATTTTACATTATAAATTTGCATAATCATGTCTTAGAAATGATTTGCATGGCCTCTCTGTTTATAGATTTTTGAGAATGTCTAAAATCAACTTGAACCATCCATCCTGAGATTGAGATGTGTGGTTGAGAATTAATTCAATTTTGAAATTAAAATTTATAAATAGGCTCATCAATATTTGGGATAGAGGAGAAATTAAGAGGCATGAATGGATTTGATGAGGCATGGGAGGCATGAATCCTAATATTTATGGCATTTATGGCCTAGGGATGTCTTGCCAAAAAATGAGATCACCTGATGATGCAAATATTCAATATTCATTTCCAAAAATAAGTACTCAACAAGTTTTCATGGAATTCTTGATTAGGCCCTGATTTGGATTATTATCTCTTAAGCTTATTTAAGAACTTTGTGCACAAATTACTCAAATTGATCAGAACGCCTTGTTATTGGTCTAAAATTTAGCTAGATTGGAATTAGAAGGTAATGTCAAATGCATCAAATATGTTATCCCATTTAGGATGTTACAAACAACAAATAAGAAAGGCATGTGTCTCATGCAAGAGATTTGATAGGAAAGAGCAATCTAGAACACCTAGGTGAAAAATTGGCATTTTGACTCGAAATGATTTGATTAAGGTTAGTTGGCCCATAAATTGCATTTCCCTATTTAGGGATACCCTAGCCAAAATCAACACTTGAATACGTTAGTTTTACATCTTTTAGCTTATTTTAGTGTTTATAGGCCAAATTGTACATTTTGATAGAAATTAGTCAAAAGCCTAATTGGAGGTTATTGGTGGCTAAGTTTAGGTGTCTATAGTTTACCCCTATTTGGGAAGATGTTACAAACCATAGGCAAAGCAATGTCTTCTCAAATAATGAGAGATGGCATGTTTGCCAACAAGAAGATGATGATTAAATAACAAAGCTCCAAATAATTTTTGGAAGCCTATGATGATACCCCCTTGAGGGAGTGGCCATCACATTTGTTGATGGATAGTCCCTCAAAAAGAAATAAGAAGGTAGAATTAACCCATGGTTGATATTAATCCAAATGAAAAAATGCTTCCATGCATTGATTTAAAAATATTACTAATTTTCCTAAAGGTGATTATAATCAAGAATAAAATTCAAAATAGTTATTTACCCATAGGTGGTTATAATCATTAAGAGGACCTAGATTGGCTAAAGATGAGTGTGCCCTAGTTAGGGCTGATTAGCAAGCATAACTCAAGGATATAACTTGGAATATAGATTAAATATGAGTGGGTGTAAAGTGATGAAAGAAATAAATATAATAATAATATTGATTAGTGTGAATGATTTAGTTAGACCTGCTAGCGAGGAGATGCTCATCCTAATTATCAATGATATAACTAGAATGGTTAAATGGGTTGATTTGATCAAGGATAGGATGGAAAGATTTTCCAAGGTGCCAAGGAGAAACTTATGTAGATCTATTGATTATAGACTTTTCTAAAGCTAATTTTTGCTATAGCATGTGATGGTAGGCTTCATGATAGAACACCATAAAGACTATCCAAAAATATGCATAAGGATTGACTCTCAATCCAATAAACACTCAAAAATAATACACTAATGATAAAAACCATGATGATAATATTAACATATGAATATAGATGGACTTAAGAATAATGTTTTCAAAGAATCACCCAGTGAACACATATAGACTGAGTCAAGGAAACAATGTTGAAAATAAACAAGCAAGCAAGCAAACAAACAAATAAACAAACAAAAAATAAACAAATAAACAACTTGAAATAAACAAAGAAATAGAAAGCCTGAAAACAAAATCAAAAGAAAGCATCCTAAAAATGATCATGCCCTAGTAAGGTGGATCGAGGATAACTAACTAGGCTTAGACAAGATAAATATTTTTGGATTTTTGAGATGTTATGAATCTTTTTGATATTTTGATGTATCTTAACTTGATTAAGAATGACAAGATACCTACTCACAAAATGATGAGAGCATTTAGCTTAGGTTGCTTGAAAAATGATGAGAGCGTATGGAAAGGGGGACTGAGGTGACCTCAACATGAATTGAGCATAACCCACATATTCATAAAATGACCTCAAGTCATAGTAATTCCATCCACACAAAAGGTGAAGAAAACCCAACTAAATCCCAACAAGTTCTCAAATCTAGTAAATGACTAGTTAAATGAAAATAGCAATGGCAAAGTGATGCATAAATGCATGATAAATAAATGTTACCCCTAGTTTTCCCATAGGTAGTTATAACTAGGATACAACATCATAGGTCAACGATACTAATTTTCCCATAGGTGGTTATAATTAGTAGCAAGACTAGTGAAACATTGATTTGCCCATAGGCAGTTATAATTAGGCTCACATAAACAAACCTAATACAAGATGTAAAATGAAAGATACCTTACCAGATCAACTATCACACTAATTTCATATAATATCATTGTAAACATGGATTGGATTGATTATTGAAACTTGATCATAATCCTCCCATAAAAAGGTGCTAGAAGAACCAAATGAACCAAGATTAAAATAGGATTGGGTAGGATGACTAAAAATAGGCTTTGGTCTAGATAGGAATAAAATGATAGGATGGTATGGTCTTTATTAGGATAATGATGGTTTGATAAATTGGATAAAATGGTAAGAGGGTTGCCCCTAAGTGATGGGTTAAATGGTAGGATTTGTGGTAATGGAAAATAGGCATATGTAACAATGGCAATGGCATGGCAATGTGAAATGGTATGGTACATGTTTTTGGCCTAGGTATGGTTTTTAATTCTATTGTTCCTGTTGATGGGGGGATGCATATCATAATCAACAAATGATATAAATAGTATACTTGATCATGTTAATTGATATCCCACACCTCATCTAAATAACTGATCTATCAAAAATGGCCTACAAACTTGGTTATAAAGAATGCTTTTGTTATCTTCATTGGTCATTGATTCTGATTCCATCAAGCATCAAGACAATGTATCTTTGTATTCTATACAAAGGAAAGTGTGACCATGGATGGTAAATAAGGATAAATAATGGATGGTAGGTTTGATTGTAAAATGGAATGGTAGATGATAATGGAATGTAGAATGGTTGGCAAAAAAATGAAGATCAAGATGTTCAATCACACGTAATGTTGTTGATGCCAAATTTAACATAATTATAGTTATGGTGGAGTCAAAGACTTGTTCTCTTGATAGGACCGCCAATTTTTTTTTTGTTTGATCTTGAGAGTAGGTACCATCTGATTAGGCTGTAGATTGGAAGCTATTTTAATTTGATCTTTGATTTTGTCTTCATCCAATAGTGAAGAACTTTTGTGCTCAACTATTGGTGTCTCAAAGAGGTTTTCACCAATGAAATTGTCTTGATTGTCTCATAGTGCCTTAGAGAAGGTTTCACTAAGGAATGTTGACTTTTGAATTTTATTGTCTTCTAGTGCTTCCAAAAAAGTTTCACTAGAAGATGTTGAGTTCTAGCTTTGATTGTCCCCTAGCACCTCCAAAAATGTTTCACTAGGAGAGAGTTCTACTATATGAATGTGGTCTTGGCCTCCTTGCTCTTCTTTAATTTCTATGTCACCATGGATGCAGTTCAACAAAGTATGATTCTATCAATCCCAATCGACACTTGTGGGAGATGGAATGTCAATGATATGGCTATTTTGGTTGATGGTAATGGCCCATAAAATGGTAATGGAATGGGGAGGGGCTACACAATCTTCATAGAAGATACTAGGATAAATTGTGTCAAAGCTGAAGTACTCATCCTTAAAATTTGTAGAAGAATCACAAATGTATTTAAATTGATTTGTAGGGCATGCATAACCAATGTTGTAATAACCATGAACATATTATTCTTTTAAATCTAATTCTAACTCAAGGGACTCTGAATCTGAGGTTAAGACTAATGTTTATTTTGATTCTAATGTTAAATCTAATATTAGTCCAAGAGTAAAACCTGACTCTAACTTTGATTCTTCATCTAATGGGTACTCTGTTACAATGATGTCTTTTTGAATATTTGGTTTTGGACAAGTAACAACTTGTAATGGCATAATGGGCTCCACAAAAACTAGTTAAAAAAAGTTAGACTCCTCTAGGATGGGAAAAAGGTCAAGAGATGACTCATCATAGACTGGCTTATCAATAGGAGGCTCTTAAAAAATAGGCACATGGTTGAAGTAATGATTTTCCTAAAGGTGGTTATAATCATTAAGAAGTGACTCAATAAATATTGGCTTGTTAGAGTGAGACTCCTTGATAATTGGTATAGGATTAATAGGTGATTCATCATAGGATGACTTATCATAAGTGGTTGATTCAATAAAAACATCTCAGATTGGTTGGTTCTCTTGGACTTGGTTTCCAATGAGCTGGAAAATACTAGTTTTGAACACATTTTGATCTTTGAAGGATTAGATTGGTTGAGGTTTGGATGGGATTGGTAATGGAGGAGGAATGACTTGTGATTGGATAATGGTAGGGAATTATGGAGCATGATTTCTCACATGAGCCAAAGGATGAAGTATTGAAATGGTAATGATAGGGTGTTATGGGGCTTGATTGCTCACACAAGCCAAAGGAACAGGTCTTGGTATGGGAATGGTTTGGCATTGTGGAAATTGATTGCTCACAAAAACCAAAGGATGAGATCTTGGTATGGGAACGGTGTGACATTTTTGTCTTGAAATAGAAATGGTATGATGTGTTGGAGCCTGATTACTCACATAAGCCAAAGTATTCAAGTCTTCCTCATAAACCATATCATCCCAATTGTGAGATAGCTCATAAGCTGGTTCTTGATTATGTTCCATGTACTAATTATTACATAGAGGGTATGGATCCATATCCCAAACAACATTATCTTTAGTTGGGTCTTCAAAGTCCTCTTCATAAGCCTCTTCATGCCAATCAAGGTTTTGATTTGGATTTTGTGGATTTTGACTATGTTCCCCATATAGATTATTCTAGGGATAATAATAAAACTCAGAAAATCTTTCTCTATAGGGATTCCTAGCAGAATTTTGTGCAGCCATTCTATCATAAGTAGGATTGTAGATGACTCCACCATAAGTGTAGCTAGACATTTTTACATAAATGATGAAAGCTCTAAAACAAAAAGGCTTAGAGTTTTACAAACTCTAAAAAATTGTGTCCAAAGGACAAATGGTTCCAACTTGGTCAAAGGGGTGGAGTTGTATCTCCAATATGGTCTAAAAGTGGATTTGTATCTCCAAAATGGTTTTTTATAAGACTTGGCATAAAATAGTCTAACATCAAATGTCAAATGTCAAATTTTATACACACAAAAGGTCAAGTGTTAGAATAAAAATTGGAATGTCAAAGGTCTAGGTCAAAGTGTTCTAAACAAGGTCTAAACTAGGAAAGGTAAAAATTGAGTGACTACGTCTTTTATCCAAATGTGGAGTCAAAATATAGGCTCAAACAAACATGCATATGCTAGGAATTTTGGCCAAATAGCATCAAAAGCTAGACTTGAGAAAAAGGCATGATGTGATTTCATTTAATCTAAAAAGTTTGGAAACAACTTTGACATAGACTCGGCACACAAAATCAAACATAAACATGATCAATTGGCATAAGGCATGAGGCAAAAGGCTCTTTGAATAAAGGTTGTCTTCTCCCAAATAAAGGCACAAATAATGATGAGGATAGGCTCTAAACAAATAAACCATCAATAGTTTTCAAATTTGGGTAATCAATTAATAGAAGATATGCAACCCAGAAGAGAAAGATATATGTATTAGCCCCATGAACTAAGGCCTAAATATAAATTAATCAATGTTTGAATTTCAAACTTGATAAGGATAATTAAAAACTAAACTTTTAAGACTAGGATTTGATCAAACAAGCTAGACAAGATTGGACAACATGATGGCACATGACAAAGGTCTAAATGGTATACATGACATGGTTTTTAAACAAATGGTTTTTTATACAAGGTAAACTAGTCTTGAAACAAATTACGTAGCCTAACAGTGTAAGCATGCTCAAATGATGTGATCTATGTTATGTTTCGAAGACTCAAAATGTTTTGACATGATTTGGGTAGCATAACATTACCCTCTGCAACTCAAATGACACACATACAAACAAGTTTAGAAAAAAAATCAAGGAACAAGTGTGGTGTAAAATGGCTAGCATAATGCCTCTTTAGAAAAAAGAGTGATGTATAGACAAATTGATTTTGACATGGCTTATGAACAAAAAAATAAGTTTGTCTCAAAACATACCAAAAAAATGACCAAAATACATTAAGTATAATCATCCAAATCCTAACAAGGGTATGGAAATGTGGAGTTGAATAAACTAAAAATATTTTAAACATTTATATGGGAATCAATTACACAATGAATTTCACATCAAATGATGCAAAAGACAAGCATGAAAATTGTGTGGTCATAGTATTGGCTAGTTTTAAAAAGGTCTAGTCCTTTTTATAACCACTACATCTTGTTATTCACTTAGTGTAGTATGATGTCTAAATGCAGATATGTCTCATGTGAAAATATAATTATGGGCCAAATGAAGTCAATTCCAAGAGAAGAAATCTTGGATCAAAACTTCCCTAAAGAACTCATGGAGGTGATGAAGTCCCCCTCGTAAGCTAAGTTTGCATAAAAATAAAGAAATCATGAAATAAAAAGACTTCAGGGTCATTTTCAAGGTCACCTAAACTTTGACAAGTTTTTGAGGAGTGCTTTAGATGACTTCCTTTCTAAGCCTTAGACTAGGCTACTTGTAATAGGAATGACACTTTTGATTCCAAGGGTTCCCTAAAGGGGACAAATGGAAGCACATACATGCAACATTCATCTTTTTACCAAACAAAAATTTAATCTAAAAAAATAAGTGAATACAAAAATATTGAAAAGGTGAGTTCATTTTTAATCCCAAATGGAAAATTAGGTGGTGTTCATTTGACCCCGTGGTCTTAGTTGTAAACTTTGAAAACATTCACCAAAAACATCTAATTTTTTTTTTAAACACCAAAACAAGGTTCGTAATTGATTTTTAAGCACACAAAAGGTGAT
This sequence comes from Torreya grandis, assembly GCA_037957365.1. Taxonomy (NCBI): domain Eukaryota; kingdom Viridiplantae; phylum Streptophyta; class Pinopsida; order Cupressales; family Taxaceae; genus Torreya; species Torreya grandis. Next base: position 869,299 of record JARHVA010002476.1, on the reverse strand, counting down.
CTAAACATGATTTTAGAAAATGTCAAGCTTGGTCCTGCAACAAAAATGTTAGCATGTCCTTTAGCCTTGAAGCTCTTTTAGGTTTGATACAATGAACTTTTAAAAAAGAGCTCTCAGGTCTGTGTTTTAAGAAAAACATAGTGACCAATGTCAGTTATATAACCAATGATGGTTACATTGGCTAACCAATGATGGTTATCTAACTAACATTGGTTATACCAATAGTGATCAATGATAGCTATCTAATCGATGTCAGTTTTACTAATTGGCATTGGTTACTATGTAAACCCGTGACAAAGGAAAATGGAAAAAAAAGTTAGAAAATCAATTTACAAGAGTTTTAATGATCTAAATGAAGATTTTAAAGTTACAAAATGATCTTCTTCATGTGTGGGATGCATTTGGTCTCACTGGGCATGCCATATGTGATCTAGGAATTTGACTCAAGAGAGGATGGTTAGTATGTGTTAGTTTCAAAATGAAAACAAAATGAAAGAAACACACTAAATAGAATAACATCTCTAGGCCTAGACACTAGGGAGAGCTTAGTTAACAAACATGAATAAAATGTAAAAGAAACCCTCTTTTACCTTCTTTGGATGCTTCAAAATTCTTGTTGTAGTGGATTGCTTGGTTTGTGCTCATAAAGTCCTTGGTAATGGAAGCTTGTCTACCTCCATCTCTCTTTGGCACCTTTGGCTTGTGGCTTGTCTTGGCTTGGAATCAATTTGTCATGGTAACACTAGTTGTAATGGCTTTTGTAATCAATTCTACATTATAACTTTGAATAATCATGTCTTAGAAATGATATTCATGGCCTCTTTATTTATAGATTTTTGACAATGTCTATAATCAACTTGAACTATCAATCTTGAGATTAAGATGTGTGGTTGAGGATTAATTCAATTTTTCAATTAGAATTGATAAATAGTCTCATCAATATTTGGGATAGAGGAGCAATTAAGAGGCATGGAGGGCTTTGATGAGGCATAAGAGGCATGAATCTTGATATTTATGGCATTTATGGCCTAAGGATGTCTTCCCAAGAAATGAGGTCACCTGATGATATAGATATTCAATATTCATTTCCAAAAATAAGTATTCAACAAGTTTCCATGAAATTTTTGATTAGGCCATGATTTGGATTAATTATCTCTTAAGCATGTTTAAGCACTTTATGCACAAATTACTCAAATTGATCAAAATGCCTTGTTATTGGTCCAAAATTCAACTAGATTAGAATTGGAAGGCAATGTCAGATGCATTGGATCCATTATCCCATTTAGGATGTTACCAACAACAAATAATGAAGGAATGTGTCTCGTATAAGATATTTGATAGGAAAGAGCAATCTAGAGCACCTAGGTGCAAAATTGGCATTTTAACTTGAAATGATCTGATCAAAGTTAGCTGGCCCATAAATTGCATTTCCCCATTTAGGGATACCCTAGCCAAAATCAGCACTTGAATACGTCAATTTTCTATCTTTTATCATGTTTTAGTAGTTTTAGTCCAAATTGTGCACTTTGGTATAAATTGGTCAAAAACTTGATTAGATGTTATTAGTGGCTAGATTTAGGTGTCTACACAAAATTAGACCATATTAAATGGTGTCAATCCATGTGGTGTCTTGAGGACCACCACTTGGTCCAATCTCCTTTCACCACTGGTCATTTACTCATCGATTGTTGAGCATTTTCCACTTGTTAATGTCCAAACCCCAATTTTTTTACTTACTCGATTCGATCTTCCACATGCTATAAATTATTCATATAGGCTCCATTTTATGAACCATGAAATTCACCTTAAATATCTTAATGAGATCTTCACCATGAAAACATTCAACCTATGATTTGATGACTTATTTTTTAAAACAAAATATAGATCTTCCTAGATCAATTCTCCCCACTAAGAGATTTTAGACCTCCAAAAGTTGATAGTTAGTAAAGAGGTGAGGGTATTTCTCCCTCAATTTTTTGACTTCCATCCATTTGGCCTTGTTTAAGTGCATCCCTTTGAGACCAACATGAATATATTCAACATCTCCTCTTCATGAAATCCAAACCTTCCTGTCAAGTATTGTATCTTCCTATAGTTTTGTTAGATACTCAAGAGTAAAATCATCAATAGAAGGAATAGATACACTCTCATCATGATCTAAAATCATCATAGGCTCATAAAATTTCATATTTTCCTCATTCATAACTGAATAAATCTACATATAAGATGGCAAATCCAACTAGAAAGCATTTTTACCAATCTTTTTTGTAATCAAGAAAGGACCATACCAGATTGGTTTCAACTTTTTACCTTCACTTATCAGCCTTTCCTTACTAATGTGAAGCCATACCAAATCACCTATAGCAAACTGGTGATCAACACAATGTTTATCATGTCTTGATTTTTATTTTTCTTGACTTTTCTCTAATTGATCTTAGACAGTCTGATGTACCTATTGTATCTTTTCAATGAACTTCTTAGCTTTAACAACATCATTACATTCATCTATCGTTGAATCCTATCCATAACAAACATCTAGAGGATATTTAGGCAAATATCCATAATAAATTTCAAAAGGATATTTCATATTAGAATAATGAAGTACATGATTTTAAACATGTTGTATATAGCATAAATTCTCATCCCACAACTTGGGATGTTTACTGCAATAACCCCTAAGCAAATGTACCACTATGTAATTTACAACCTCTATCTGACCATCGGTCTATGGATGAAATACAATGATATTATTAAACTTAGTGTCCATCAATTCCCATAGTGTTGATAAAAATTCCCTGAGAAATTGAGAATCTCGATAAAAAACAATAAAAGTGGGAAAACCAAAATGAACTCATACATGCTGAAAGATCTACCTTCCCCTGTAATCTACTTAGTGCAAGGAATCAAAACACACATCTTTATAAATCTATCCACTACCACATACAAGTGATCATGTTTCCTTTATGATATAGGTAAACCCCCTAAAAAATCCATGGAAATACTTTTCCAAGGATGAGTAGGAACAGGTAAGGGAGTGTAAAGTCATAGTTTCATGTTACTAGGTTTGCTTGTGGCACAAAGAACACACCCCTTGATATATTTGGAAACATTTTCTTACATACGGGGCCAATAAAAATCCATTTTTAGATGTTCAATCATTTTTCCAACTCCAAAATGACCAAAAATAAGATAAGTATGTGCTTCCCTAATCATGTGTACCCTTTCATTTTGAGGAATGCAAAGTTTACCTAAATGATACAAAAGTCCATTATGCACATGATAGTCTAATTATTCTACCTATTTTCTATTCATCAAGTCTTTATATACATCCTTAAAGTTAGCATCATCAACATACTATTATTTATAACTTTCATGAGTCAAAGAACTATGCTGTAAAAGAATAGATGCAACTACCATAGGAGGCCTAGAAAGCATGTCAGCAACTTTATTCTAAGTACCTTTCTTATACCTAATCACAAGATGAAACTTCTATAAGAAACCCATCCAATGAAAATGCCTAGATTATTTTATCTTGGCCTATGATTAGACATACTAAAGTGGCTGATGATCTGTATATATTACTATCTCCTTACCCATCAAGTAATGTTTCCACTTCTTAACACTTTAAACCAATGCATACAATTCTTTATCATAATTCAGATAGTTTCTTACAAAACCTATGAAGGTCTCAGAGTGATAACATATTGGATTATTTATTTTCATCTAAATAGCTCCCATAGCACACTCACTTGCATCTATCTTGATCTCAAATGGTTGTTGTAAATCAGGAAGTGCTAAAATAGGAGCAGTACTAATATTTGTCTTCAAAGTGTTGAAGGCTTTTTTCCACTTGCCTCCCCACTGAAAGACCTAGTTTTTACTAATCAAAGAATGTAAGGGTGATATAATAAGTGAGAAATTAGCAATGAATTTCCTCCAATATTTTATTTCACCAAGAAAACTTCTAACCTCAGTTACATTATTGGGTTTAGGCCATTTAAGTATAACCTCCACTTTTGCAAGATCAATTTTTAATTCACCATGTCCTACAATATAATCCAAGTAAACTAAAGAGCTCTTATTAAATTCACATTTATACAATTTCAAATAAAGTTTCTCCCTTATCAATGCATCCATGACTTTCCTAATATGAATCACATAATCTTCCCATGACTGACTCAAGATCAAAATATCATCTAAGTATATTATAAAAAAATCATCAAGGAATGGCCTGAAAACATCATTCATCAAACACATGAATGTAGCTATTGAATTTCATAAATTGAAAGGCATGACAAGCCACTCAAACAATCCTTGTTTTATCTTAAAATTGGTTTTCCAAATATCACCATCATTAAGCCTAACCTGATGATAACCACTTTTCAAGTCTAACTTAGTAAAATAGATAGCATTTCTTAACTGATCTAACAAATCATCAATACAAGGAAGATGGTAATGATTCTTAATAGTAATTTTTGTTCAAAGTATATAAATCAACACACATTAACCATGTGCCATATTTATTTGGCACCAAAATGATAGGCAAACTAATAGGAGATGTACTAGGATGAATAACACCCTTTTCCAAAAGTTTCATTACTTGCTTCTTGATTTCCTCATTTTCCACCACTGATAACCTATACATGCCAATCTTAGGGAGAGGAGAATCCTATAATAGTTGAATTTCATGTTAAACTCCCCTTTTAGGGGGTAACCCTTTGGGATCCTAAAACACATCATCATAACTAGAAATTATTTTAACCAATTATTTCTTATGTTTAGGATCATAATTTTCTATAGCCTAGGAGTATTCTTTTTCTTTAGACTTAATCAACATGAGACAAAAATTCTTGCTTGAATTGACTACTCTTTTCATTTTCCCTATTGTAACCAAGGATAGACTCATCTTAACATGATGTGCTCTGAATATATATTTAATGTCATCCTTAACAAGAAAGTATTTATTCTCCTCCCTATAGAAGATTGATTTTCTATCATAAAGATAAAGACTTCCTAAAATAATCCCACATATGTCTAGAGGGACTACATCCAAATAAACTTCATCCATGAATTTGGATGTGATTAAAATTTTCAATATACAAGTTTTTGTTACTTTTAGTTTTGCATCATCACACACTGAACCAAGTGGATAGGGTTTCAGATGGGAAATTTTTTGTAGGCCTAACTTTTTAAAAATTTCTTTAGAAATTAAATTTTCTTGTGATCCACTATCAAATAGAGTGTCAATCTTAGTATGTTTTGTAACAACCCTAATGTGGAACAACTCATTTATTTTCTCATCATCATACACAGATTTCTATTTTGAAGAGTAAGCAACAATAGATGACTTAGTGATAGAAAGAGAAGAACAATTTTGCATACTCATAGCTGTGATCTTAGTTTCATCCCTAGAGTCTGAACCTAGATCCTAAACTATAGTATTAGTTTTCTTATATTTATTCTTAAACCTATTAAAATTACTTAACTTAGGATGTAGTCTCCAACACTTAGACTCATCATGATTTTCTTGCAATGATTGCAAAATGGCTTACCCTCTTCTTTATGAATAGTAACAGTGGATTTTTGTTTACCCTTTCCTGAACTTTGCCCTTTAGAATTCTTAACTTCAGATTGCTTAATTTTAACTTTAGGAAAAGATTCTTTTGTCTATTTTCCTCTAGCCTCTAAATGAATAGCTTTAACACATGTTTCATCTAAACTAGTGGGATTGAGAACCAGAATCATGTGTTTCAAATAACTATGTAACCCAACTATATACTTAAGCAATGTTTCTTATGTGTTACCTTTTGAGTCACCCGTATTCAATTTTTCATGAAATTTCCTTAAGCAAGAGTCGACTTATCATTTTCCCCTTATTAGTCATATCTTTGTTTATTAATTCAGCTCTTTATTTTTAAAGTTCACCCACCTATCATCCTTTGTGTGTGAAATTTCTAAATAATTAAACCTTTGAACTTGAACCATTCTCAAAGTTCAAGAGTTTAATGGTTCAATGGGTTCAATGATTCAATGTTTCTCAAAGCAAACTATTTTTCCCTTTGTGTATTTCAATTATGTCTTTGAACCTTTCAATTAAACTTGAACCCTTTTTTGAGGTTTAACAGTTCAACGGTTCATTATTTCAAAGTTCAAAGTTTCTTAAAAAGTCATGTGACTATTGGTCAGTCTATGTAGTTCATCTCGTATCTTTGAACCTTCGAGTTAAACCACAATCATAAAGTTCAATGGTTCAATGGTTCAAGGGTTCAGTGACTATAATCTCATCTCACCCTGAGGCTTTCTCTAAGTCAAAATTAGTGAGAGATTTAGAGGAGAATATATCTAAAACTCATTATGAAGTGGAAAGTTTTAACTTTTGCAAGGTTATGGATAATCACTATTCATCAAGGTCACGCATGAAGAATGCTTTCCATTAATGCATATGTCAAAGTTCATGTCTTATCAAGAATTTTTATCATGTATTGTTTTGGTTAATAATTATTTGACTTGGTTAATGTTTGTATCAAGAGAGAACAAGGCAAATTTAGCAAACAAACATACTGAGTGATGCAAAGGAGAATAACATAGGTGATATAATATTTTTGTTTCCAAAATTTGTAGTGATTTTAGATACATTTAAGGTAAGTTATACTCTCTCGATAAGCTATTTCCATGACTTGGTTGGAAAGAAGAATCCTTTTGAGTTTATGGCATTGTTTAAGAAGTTCAAAACATTTTCTTTTCATTATATCCTCCAACCTGTAACTATGAAATCTACATGTCTTGGTTATGAGCATGGTTCTGGTCTCATATGTTCTCTTCCTAAATTTGGGGACACCTCTCTAGTTCAATATGACTTAGAAGATTTTAGGGTGAGGGCTAGAAATCTTGTGCCAAATCCTATGATAAAGAAGATAGTAGAAAGTGGTTTGGTCAAAGCTACAACCTTTCCCATGGTTGTACAGTGCCCTGAATTAGTTCTAGAGTGCATGAATAGATATGAACCCTAAAATAGGTGCATCAAAATTGAATATGGTACTGTTTTACTTTATATCAATAGACAAATCCTAATGTCTATGATGAGAATTCTTCCCAAGGAACCATATTATAACCTCAATATTACTTCTTCCTATGGTCATTTTTCACTAAAGAAAGCAAATTACAGGAGCATGATCTTAAGGAATTGGTTATTGAAATTCCAAAAAGGGGGTTCAAGACTGCCTAGACCATTGACAAGAGATCACATTATTCTGGAAGTAAAATATATTATGGTGTTACTACACAGGCTAAAGGGCAATGCTTAGGCATATTATTGGGATAATTGGATGTACTTTTTCATATAGGTGATCCTCCAAGGGGAGAAATATTTGGACTAAGTGGAAATTATAGCTAAATATTTGCATATGGGTCTAAGTAATTATTTGGGCAATAAATATTTTTATATGTCTTCATACCTCTTCTATTGCCTGGAATCTACAAGACAATGGGTAGGGCTACCTCATACACCCTTGGTTGAGGACATCAAATTTTATGACTATTATTCACAATTACAAATGCATAATTGCTATGAGAATTACAAGAGGGTTAATAATGTTTTTACTAAGAGAATGACTTATGAATTAGCAAACAACATCAATAAGAGGATGTCTGATGAGGCTATGCAGCTGATCAACATTTATGTTAGTTTTTTTATTTAGTTTGCCAAGTGAACTTATATTAGAGTTGGGGGTTTTGATGGTGAACCTTTGAAGTTACCCAGGTATGTTTTTGACCATTTTGTGTTGATACAAGTCTATAAAAATTAGCACATGTGGATAAAAAATTCCTAATGAAAAAGGAATCTAGTATATCTTTTCCCATTAAAATTAGACGTTATTCATGCCAGTCAGTATCTGATGCTTTGAATTTAGAAGTGGATCTTAAAAAATTCAATTTTTAGTACTTCACTGCTAGATCCCAATTTGACAGCAAAGGCTTTACCAGGGATAACTTGGATTTTGGAATAGGGTTTTCACATATTCCTTAATTAGATGATTATTAGGAGGATTGTTCAGATGATTTTGAGGTCAGAAGAAGACTATGGTGTAAGTTATCCCTAGGACAAATAATTATCCTTAATTTAAATATGGACATTTTTAGAATTTTTGATAATGAAGAACAGGGGATTGATCCATAATTTGAATAGACAAAATAATCACCTATTTAAGAAATTGATTGGGATAAAGATGAATAAGATAGGATTGAGGTTAAGACCCTCTCGGTGATAAGGAGAATTGAGAAATGGTTGAGGGAATAAAAACTAAAGGGAGTTCAAAATAAAGTTTCCAATAATGTACATCAATGGTTAAATTACCATCTCCAATAAGCTCCTCTAACTAGCTTATTTCTATCTATGGTGCAGGTAATTCTAAGTTAAAAATTGGAAGGGGTCCTATCATCAAAGAAGCCAAGAAGGCCCTTAAAACTATTCTACCTCCTCATGCCACTAGATCAAGGACTAAAAGTAGGAGAAAGAGATAGATTTCTAAAAGAATAATTATGGATTTAAATTTTGAAAAGGATTCAAGAGAAGTAATAGGTGATAAAGAGTCTAATTCACCAATGGTAGAGGAGGTTAGTGCAAAACAATAGATAGAGGTTACTTTTGATTCTACTAACCTGATGATGATTTCAAATGTGCCTTCTGATCAATCAAATATTGGTAAAGAAGTCTCAGCCTCTGCACCTAAATAGCTAGAAATTTTGATCAATGACAAAAGAAAAATAGTCCCATTTTATTTTCCATTAGAGGACATGGTGAGTAAGTGTTTAGGACAAACTCCTAAATATAAAAAACTAAAAATAATATCCAGGGTAGGTATTGACCCTAGTAATAGGAACTAGAGTGCAAAAATAGCCTGGCTAACAACTAATGAGGAGGTTCAAGATCCTATAGTGAAAGATTTCATGATTGAAAAAATAGATCTTGGGACTGCTTCAAGAGCTACAGATGTGCAACATCTTGAGGCATCCACCAAAAAGATAGTCATCCAAACCTAGAAAGATGAGATCGATAAAAGGGAGTTGAAGCGGACCTTGCACTTGATGGAAAAATACATTTATGCCATTCACAATCCAAATCCACAGCCAATTTCACAACTACCCCTGTCTTTCAACCCTAAATATCTAGTTAATCAAAAAAACATTAGATCAGGTAAATGGAAACAAAATGGCAACCAAGGTATTTAATGATTGGTTGGATTATATTATATAGAAAGATACATAATATATTCATGAATTAAAAAATATATATGATCAAACCACAACTACTATTGAAGACTTGAAGACACAAAATGCTCTGTGGATAAAATATGAAGGCAAATGGATGAATGTGATGAACCAAATTGATGAAGTACAGAAGTATGGGATAGTAAAGTTTTTGTTAGAAAAGAATTTGATAGGTCTAGATGAGGATGTATTGTAAGTAATAAAAACATCAAATGGAGGAATTTATTATCTCGATAAGGGTGAATTGAACTCACAAAAATGATCAAAGAAATAACTAAATTCACTCAATCATTACAGCATGATCTATAATGTATTGATGTAAAATACATAAAGGATGATGGAGAACCAAAAAAGGAAATCTATACTATGATTCAATCCTTCAGGGAAAAGATTAGCTTCATTAAAGAAAGTGACAACTTATTAACTAAAAATTTATCTTGGATTTCAAAGGTGGAGTCACTTCTTTATCTCTACACATTGACACACTCCCAGAGCACACAGAGAAGATGTTGGGGATCAACCAACAATGGATTACACTTGTGAAAGCAATAAACGTGGAAATAAATCAGATAGATAAGTAACTGAAATGATAAATAACACAGAACAAGATATACAAGAAAACACCCTGAAAACTTGTATTAAAACTCTTTACAATAGGAATACAATGAAGAAACTTCATTCTTCCACACCTCTCTCAGATGCACACAAGATCTCTCACTAGATCTCTATTCCTCAAGAGCTCTCTCTCAAGTACACTCAAATCCAACAACTTGGATTGATGCAACTCAGTACTGTCCTTCAAACATTCACAATGTTCTACTCATACAGTTCTACTCTTACAACTATGAGCTAAGAAGATCTATCCTAATATAGAATTAGGAGACTTGAGCATGCTCTTACAACAAACAGTTAAGCCTCTTCAACAAGGGCTCTAAAAATAATATTGCTAATAATAGAGACGCGAGCTTGAGACTGCAACTCAAAATCATCATGCAAACACTCACTTCCGTCCACAGAAATCGCTTTCTGGACACACAGGTAACCGACGTCAGTTCCTGCCTGTTTGCCTGTGACCATCACCGGCTGACCCTACTGCCGACGTTGGTGCCTCTGTAACTGCAACTGACTGACATCAGTCTCTCCTGACCGACGCCGGCATCTGTGTAGACCTGAACCTATTTAAGTCTGCTCTTTGGTGAAGCTTTTAGCTCCACACCCTAACAATCTCCCACTTAGAGATAAACCAGCTACACCAGTACCTGTACAGCAACATCTTCTAGCTCCTCCATCTTCAACTCAATCATGAAGACCAATAGAAGTTGAATGAAGATTCAACTTCTCCTTCGTAACCGGCTTTGTTAGCATATCAGCAGGATTCTTGTCTGTATGGATTTTCTCCAGCTTCAACTCACCATCTTCCAATACCTGCCGTATGAAGTGGTACCTTAGATGTATGTGCTTGGTTCTTGAGTGAAAAGCTGAGTTCTTAGCTAAATGGATTGCACTCTGACTGTCACTATACAATCTGCAACTCCCATGCTCCCTTCCAAACTCTTCCATGAACCGTGTCATCCATATCATCTCCTTGCTAGCTTCTGTGGCTGCAATATACTCTGCTTGTGTAGTTGACAAGGCAACAACCTTCTGCAACTTAGATATCCAGCTAACCGTCGTTCCACCTACAGTAAAAACATAACCTGTGGTGCTCTTCCTGCCATCCAAATCACCTGCCATATCTAAATCTACATAACCATGTAGAGAAGTATCTGAACCTCCATAGCACAAGTGTCTACTGCTGGTTCCTCTCAGATATCTAAGGATCCATTGAACTGCCTTCCAATGTTCCTTACCTGGATTGGCCATATACTTGCTTACTACTCCCACTGCTTGGGCAATATCCGGTCTAGTACACACCATTGCATACATCAAACTCCCTACTGCGGAAGAATATGGAACCTTACTCATGTACTCTACCTCTTCATGTGAATTAGGACATTGTTCTTTACTCAACTTAAAATGTCCAGCTAAAGGTGTGCTTACCGGTTTAGCATCCTGCATATTGAACCGTTTCAACACCTTGTCCACATAATCCCCCTGAGACAATATCAACCTGTGATTTTTCCTGTCTCTCTTAATGCTCATGCCAAGGATTTTCTTAGCTGCTCCCAAATCCTTCATAGCAAACATTTGAGCTAATTTTACCTTAAGCTCTGAGATATCCTGCATATGTGATCCTGCAACTAGCATGTCATCTACATACAACAATAGAATAATATATCTACTGTTATCAAATCTCTTGAAATACACACAATGGTCTGATTGACACCTACTGTAGCTGTGCTCAGTCATAAACCTGTCAAATTTTAAGTACCATTGCCTAGGAGCTTGCTTGAGGCCATACAAGCTTTTCTTCAACCTGCACACAAACTTCTCCTTACCCTTGACCTCAAAACCTTCTAGCTGTTCCATGTATATTTCCTCATCCAAATCTCCATGAAGAAACGTTGTCTTAACATCTAGCTGCTCAAGATGCAAATCCTCAAAAGCAACCAAAGACAAAACAACCCTTATAGAAGTCATCTTAACAACAGGAGAAAAAATCTCACCAAAGTCAATACCTGGCTTTTGTGCAAATCCTTTCACTACCAATCTGGCCTTATATCTCATCTATCCATCCTCACCTTCCTTCAACCTGTAGGTCCATCTGTTCTTCAGTGTTCTCTTACCAGCTAGCAATTCAACCAAATCCCATGTTTGGTTCTCTCTTAAGGACTCCAACTCCTCAACCATGCCACGCTCCCACTTACTCCTGGACTCCACCTGTAATGCTTCTTCAGAACTCTCTGGTTCTCCACCATCAGTTAGCAATAAATAATATAAGGAAGGAGAATATCTAATTGGAGGCTTACTTACCCTTTCAGACCTCCTGATGGGTGACTTGGACTCGTTCTCAACAATCTGTCCACCCAAATTTTTTGACAGTGACCGACCTCGGCCACCTGTAGACCTGTTATCGACCGACGCCGGTTCTTCCTGGCCGACGTCGGTGCCTGGTCTACTGACGTCAGTCTCTGTACGACTGACATCGGTTTCTGTACTGCCGACGTCAGTTCCTAACCTGCCGACGTCAGTCTCTGTGTTTTCCTGTAAGTGATTATTTCTTTTTCCCGCGAGCTCATTTTGGACCATAACTTCATCCAATTCACTATTGCTCTGCCCAGATTGATCTAGCTTCCTTATCTGATCACTGTACATCACTCTTTCGTTGAAAACAACATCACAACTGCTGATTACCTTGTTAGTTCCTAGATTCCAAAATTTGAAACCAAAATCATCTGAGCCATAGCCAATAAATGTGCACCTCATAGACTTAGCATCAAGCTTCTTTCTATTTTCCTTATCTATGTGCACAAAGGCTTCACAACCAAAAACTTTGAGATATGAGAGATCGACCTTTTTACCTGTCCATGCCTCTTCTAGAATTCCACCATCCAGAGCTATAGAGGGTCCTCTATTAATCAGGTACACTGCGGTGTCAACTGCTTCTGCCCAAAACTCTAAGGGCAACCCAGCATGCAACCTCATACATCTTGCACGCTCCATGATAGTTCTGTTCATCCTTTCAGCAATACCATTCTGTTGAGGTGTCCTTGGAACCATCCTTTGCCTTCGGATTCCGTGAGTGTAATAATACCAGTTAAACTTAAGACTGCAGAACTCACCACCATTATCAGATCTCAAGCACTTTAATCTTCTACCTGTTTCATTCTCAACCATAGCTTTCCAAATCTTAAAAGTCTCAAAAACATCAGATTTCTTTTTAATACAATAGATCCATACCTTTCTTGTGGCGTCATCTATGAATGTAACATAGTACCGTGATCCGCCAATAGAGGCTACTTGAGCTGGTCCCCACACGTCTGTGTGAACAAGCTGCAACTTCTACCTTTTCTTAGTAGACCGAGTCTTGAGAAAACTAACCCTTTTCTATTTTCCAAATACACAATGCTCACAAAATTCTAGATCCATACTTTTCAAATCTGAAAGCATACCTTTAGACTTAAGAATTGACATCCCCTTCTCACTCATGTGGCCAAGCCTTGAGTGCCACAATTTAGCATCCACATCTGAAGTAGATAAAACTGAAGGAGATTTGTTAATAACACAATTACACAAATAGAGAGTACCTTCTCTCTTACCTCTGGCCATAACAAGAGCACCCTTGGTCACCTTCCAAGAATCTACTGTGAGAGTTACTGTACAACCCTCATCACCTAGCTTACCTATAAAAATCAAATTTCTCTTCAAACTAGGAACATGCATCACATCTCTCAACACCCATGTGTTGCCATTCTGCATCTTCAGCTGCACTTTACCTTTGCTAGTAATCTTACAAGGCTCATCATCCCCTAAGTACACTATTCCAAAATCTCCATGGATATAGTCACTGAAATATTCCCTGTTAGGAGTAGCATGAAAAGATGCACCAGAATCTAATACCCAAGACTCTATATTATTATGCAGAGAGAAAATTAAAGCATCCTGTGTAATACCTGCAATCTTGGATTCTTCCTTTCCTTCATGCTGATTGTCCTCCTTAGGCTTTGACCAACAATCTCTGCTTATGTGCCCCATCTTTCCACAATTCCAGCATTGTGGCTTCCTGCCATTTTTGGATTTAGATCTGCCTTTCCCCTTAGACTTGGATCTTGCTCTGCCTTTCTTGCTCTTCTCTTTTTGCCTTCCCCTGCTCTCAAAACTTAAAGTGTTCCCGGATGCCTCTTCTGTGCTTTTCCTGTGTATTTCCTCATTCAAGATAACACTAACAACATCCTCTACTTTCAAAATATTTGATGCAGATGCAGTATTACTTACTGCCATGACTAAGCCATGCCAGCTTTCAGGCAAAGAACATAATATTAAAAGAGCTTTTATCTCATCATCAAACACTATATTTACTGAGCTTAATTGATTCACAATACCATTGAAATCATTCAGATGAGTAGAAACAGATCCACCTTCATTCATATGCAAATTAAATAACTGCTTCATAAGATATACCTTATTTGAAGCTGAGGGTTTTTCATACATATTTGCTAACGTAGTCATCAACTCTACCGTTGTTTTTGCCTGTGACAAATTAGATATCACAATGGAGGCCAGACTCAGTCTTATAGACCCCAGAGCCTTTCTGTCAAGAACTTCTCATTCTTCATCCTCCATGTCCTTGGGCTTCTTTGTTATCCCACCTAACGGTAAGTAAAGATCCTTCTGATACAGATAGTCCTCTATCTGCATTCTCCAGTGTTGATAGTTCTTGCCATTAAACTTTTCCATTCTCAACTTACTTTCTTCTGCCATTGCTTCTCCCACTCAAACAGAAATCTCTGCAGAAACCCCTGTGAGCAACCTGTAATCCAAACACACTACATAGATCTGAACCACCTATTAGTGAACCTGAGCTTTGATACCAAATATCAAGCTCTGAACCTGTAACCAAGGCTCTGATACCACTTGTTAGGGATCAACCAACAATGGATTACACTTGTGAAAGCAATAAACATGGAAATAAATCAGATAGATAAGTAACTGAAATGATAAATAGCACAGAACAAGATATACAAGAAAACACCCTGAAAACTTGTATTAAAACTCTTTACAATAAGAATATAATGAAGAAAATTCGTTCTTCCACACCTCTCTCAGATGCACACAAGATCTCTCACTAGATCTCTATTCCTCAAGAGCTCTCTCTCAAGTACACTCAAATCCAACAACCTGGATTGATGCAACTCAGTACTGTCCTTCAAACATTCACAATGTTCTACTCACACAGTTCTACTCTTACAACTATGAGCTAAGAAGATCTATCCTAATATAGAATTAGGAGACTTGAGCATGCTCTTACAACAAACAGTTAAGCCTCTTCAACAAGGGCTCTAAAAATAATATTGCTAATAATAGAGACGCGAGCTTGAGACTACAACTCAAACTCATCATGCAAACACTCGCTTCTGTCCACAGAAATCGCTTTCTGGACACACAGGTAACTGACGTCGGTTCTTGCCTGTTTGCCTGTGACCATCGCCGGTCGACCCTACTATTGACGTCGGTGCCTCTGTAACTGCAACTGACCGATGTCGGTCTCTCCTGACCGACGCTGGCGTCTGTGTAGACCCGAACCTGTTTAAGTCTGCTCCTTGGTGAAGCTTTTAGCTCCACACCCTAACAGAAGATAGGGAAAATTCAGAGGGAGAAAGACATCTAGAAGGCAAGGGTAAAGTACATCAGTATTCCCAATTTCCCCAAAATATAGGAGTTTGTTACAAAATTTTAGGAGTGGAAGGTTCAATGTGCCTCCCCAACCAAATACAACAAATCTGGAGATTATAATCCATCACCTCAGCCATGATCTTACTTACACAATTTCTTTATTCAATTTTTTAGTTAAAATTATTTTCAAAAACTTGATCTTTAAATGAGTTTGTAAAAACTAAATCCTGTATGGGTCAGAGTTACTTTAACTCTAGGTTGGTTTGAAATATTGGATAATTAGGGAAACTATATATATGTTTTCAGTTGTTAAAAATAGATATAGAGAATAGTGAAGAAAAAGAGACAAGAAATTTTAGAGCTGAACTATTATTGTTTCACAATATATATGATGTTTGTCTGAAACATTTTTATCTATGAATGAAAAGGAAAAATTATTACTGCATACTTAGATCTATTGCTTGAATATTTGAAATTGGGTTTTCTATGTGAAATCTTCTTTCATATGGTAATTATTCTTTCATTAGACAACTGATTGTATGTGTTCTATCATTTATTAGTTTAGCAATATATATATGTTTATGTATTTGATTATTATTGAAGATAGAATCTATGTATTCTATTACCCACTGATGTTATAAAAAATGATATCGCATTCATAGCATGATTATGTATGGATGTTAGTTAGCCTTTAAGCACTTTCTAGTTAAAAGTGTATCAAAATGATTAGAATAATTTAAATTCATTAAAGATCTCAAAGGGAGCTGTACCTTAATTCAAAGGGAAACTATTCTTGATGGTTCACCCATTTTTTGTTTAGCTTATTTGTTCTTGAAAGAAGAAGCGTATAGAGCCATAATAAAACATTTTTAGATAAGGATAAATTTGTTAAACCAATAGTTCTTTGTGACTCCATTGGGGATCTGTTAGGTTGTGCAGCTAAAAGTTTCACTAAAGTAAATGTAAGAGGTTGTTGAGTTACAGAGAAAATGACATCGATCTAATCAACTGATGTCAATCATCTTTAGTGTTTGCAGTAACCGATGTCGATTATGGGTCGGCTGACATCAGTCAGATAGGAACCAACATTGGCAACTTGTGTGTGCATGTGTTTACATGCGCTTCCAGAACTGGTCTAATTTTAGATAGATAGTTAGTTTGCATGTAAAAGACTAATTTTAGTCTTGAGTCTGCATTTCTAATTATTGTAATTAGGAAGTCTAATTATTTTTTGTATGGGATCTATATAATAGACCTATGGGGCTGTATTGTAAGGTGTAGAATCAGAAGGGTTCTTCTTGAGTGTAAGATCTAGGTTTGTAGGTGTGCAAGACCAGGTTGATCTATAGGTGTGCAAGATCAGGTGAGATCTACATGGTAAGTAAGGTTGGTTGATTTGCAAGTGTGTGTGTGTGTGTGTGTGTGTGTGTGTGTGTGTGTGTGTGTGTGTGTGTGTGTGTGTGTGTGTGTGAGGTCAATTAGATCTGTGGGGTAGCAAGATTAGGGAGATCAACAACACAATAGGTAGCAAGATCAGGGAGATCTACTTGGAGTACGTGGTGTACTCGGTGGTACTAGTAGTATTGTTACTAACTGGTTGAAACAACAACTCTATGTTTGAGTTGATTGTTTGTAATTGAGAGAGAGAACTCTTGAGGGAGAATTACTAGTACACCCAAGAGGTGTGGGAAGAGTGTAATTTCTTCATTGTATTTCCTTCTGGAAGAGTATTAATACAAGTTTGTATTATCTCTCATATTCTATGATATTTATGAATTCTAGTTACATTTTACTTCTAGTTAAATTCTGTGTTTAGTTACTTATACAAAGGTAATCAAGTGTGCTCTTAAGGAGCAGGGATCCTGACAATTGGTGTCAGAGCTTTGTGAGCCTAGGTCCTATCAAGTGGTATCAGAGCCTAGTTTGGAGCAGGTTAGTGTTGATTATAGGTCAGTCTCAGGGGTTTCTAATTGAGTGGGAGTAAATCAATGGTAGAAGAATGTACACTAAGAATGGAAGAATTCAATGGCAAGAATTCTCAATTACTGAATTATGGAAAGAAAGAGCAGGTAAAGAAAGATTGTTGGTTGGTAGAAGATCAGCATGAAGGAAATAAAGAAGCAGGTGATGTAGGTATTATTGCATGGGTTGCTCTTATATGTTCCTTGGATAAAGCAGAATCTTGGGTTTTAGATTATGTTGCCTCTTTCCATGCAATCCCAAATAGAGTATTTTTCCATGATTATGTCCATGGAGACTTTGGAAAGATTTATTTAGGGGTTGGTGAGCCTTGTCAAATTGTTGGCAAAGGGGAAGTGCAACTAAAATTGTAGATGGGTAACACATGGGTGTTGAAAGATGTCATGCAAGTCCTAGTCCTAAAGAGGAGTCTAATTTCTACAAGAAATTTTGGTGATGAGGGATGCATAGTAACTCTCATAGTGGAATCTTGAAAAGTTTCCAAGGGTACACTTGAATTAGCATGTGGTAAGAAAGTAGGTACTCTTTATCTATCTACTTGTATTACTGATTCTCTTTCTAGTTTATCTAATTTAGATGTAGATGTGAAGATGTGGCTTTTTAGGCTTGGTCACATGAATGAGAAGGGGATGCATGTTCTTAAGAGGAAGTCTAATGTTTTTGACAAACTTAAGAACTAGAAAGACTTGGTTTTCATGGAGAAGATGATGGATAGAGATCAACTCAAGGGGCTAAATAATTCTAAGTAGGGCAGTTTGGACAAGGTTATGATCTAAAGTGAGCTCATGAGTAAAAGTCATCACTCACAAGAAAACACAGTTACTGACATCAGTCAGGTGAGAACCGATGTCGATCAGGTAGGTACCGATGTCGGTCATGTGCAGACCAAAGTCGGTGGTGTCAGGCAAGTGGACACTGACATCAGTTAGGGAATCAACATCAATGATTAGGTAGACACCAATGTTTGTTAGGGAACTGATGTCAGCAATTAGGTTGGTTGCATGGAACTGACATCAATCAAGTGTAGACTGAGAGGTAACCAAGATCAATCACTGTTAAAATGGATTTTGGGCAGACAACAAGCTATCAAGGAGTCTCAAACACCCATGTGGAGTACTGAAAGGGTAAGTAAGCCTCAAATTCATTATTTCCCTTCTTTATACTACTTGAACTTATTGCTCACTGATGGCCAAGAACCAAGAAGTTTTGAAGAGGAAATGCATGTAGAATCTAGGAAATAGTGGGAGCATGGCATGAATGAGGAATTTGATTCCTTAGAAAAGAACCAAATGGGAGATTTGGTAGAGTTTCCAACTGGGATGAAAGCACTAAAAGATGAATGGATTCCCATGTTAAAGAAAGAAGAGAATGGACACGTGAGATAGAAGGCTAGGTCATATGGTCTTGAGAAAGCTCTAAGATAGTGGTACAGGTTTGATAGGTGTATGATAAAGCATGGCTTTAGTCAATGTCAATGTAATCACTGTGTTTATTTTACCAAGTTGGATAATGGTCGTGACATTATCCTATTACTGTATTTAGTGTATATGCTTGATGCAGGGTCACACATGTAGGGATTTTCTGAGCTAAAGGTAAAAGTAGCTCAGAGGTGTGCCAGGAAGGATTTAGGAGGAGCAAAAATCCTTGGCATGAGTATTCTAGAGATAGGGAAGATCACAGGTTGATGTTGTCTCAGGATGATTGTGTGAATAAGGTAGTGGAGAGGTTCATTATGCAAGATGCAGAACCAGTTAGCACACCTATGGATGGACAGTTCACAGAACAGTGTCCCAATTCATATGATGAGGTTGAGTACATGTGTACTAGACCTGATATTACCCAAGTAGTGGGAGTTGTCAGCAAGTTTATGGCCAATCTAGGAAAGGAGCACTAAAAATTAGTTTAGTGGATTCTCAAGTGTCTAAGAGGGACCAACACCAGGGATTCATGCTATGCAAGGTCAAGCACTTATCTACATGGGTATGTAGATTCAGATATGGTAGGTGACTTGGATGATAAGAGTAGCACCACAGGATATGTGGTGGTTGGTCTTCAAGATTGAACTTGATGAGGGATAAAAGCTAGGAAACAAAATTAGATGATGTACAGGTATATGTACAGGTACAGGTGTAGCTATTTATCTCTAAGTGGGAGATTGTTATGTTGTGGAGCTAAAAACTTCATTGATGCAAATGGAGGAGGTTGTTGAGTTGTAGAGAAACTGACATTAGTCTAATCAACTAACATTAGTCATCTTTAGTGTTCATAGTAACCAACGTCGGTTATGGGTCAGCTGACATCGGTCAGACAAGAATCGACATCAGTAAATTGTGTGTGCATGCGTTTACATGTGCTTCTAAAACTGGTCTAATTTTAGACAGACAGTTAGTTTACATGTAAAAGACTAATTTTAGTCTTGAGTTTGCATTTCTAATTATTGTAATTAGGAATTCTAATTATTATTTGTATGGGATATATATAATAGACCCATGGGGCTGTATTGTAAGGTGTAAAATTAGAAGGGTTCTTCCAAGTGTAAGATCTAGGTTTGCAGGTGTGCAAGACCAAGTTGATCTATAGGTGTGCAAGATCAGGTGAGATCTACATAGTAAGTAAGGTCATTTGATCTATAGGTGTGTGTGTGTGTGTGTGCAAGGTCAGTTAGATCTATGGGGTAGTAAGATCAGGGAGATCAGCAACACAACAGGTAACAAGATCAGGGAGATCTACTTTGAGTACGTGGTGTACTCGGTGGTACTGGCAGTATTGTTACTGACTGGTTAAAAAAATAACTCTGTGTTTGAGTTGATTGTTTGTAATTGAGAGAGAGAACTCTTGAGGGAGAATTACTCGTATGCCCAAGAGGTGTGGGAAGAGTGTAATTTATTCATTGTATTTCCTTCTGGAAGAGTATTAATACAAGTTTGTATTGTCTCTCATATTCTATGTTATTTTTGAATTCTAGTTAAATTTTACTTCTAGTTAAATTATGTGTTTATTTTATTATAAAAAGGTAATCAAGTGTGCTCTTAAGGAGTAGGGATCCTGACAATTGGTGTCAGAGCTTTGTGAGCCTAGGTCCTATCAGGATCGAAATTGAAATCTTTGCTGAAAGATTAGTCACCTTAATATGAAGCAACAATGGTGCTTCCACATGAAAATATAATTCTTATTTTATAGCCTAATCTTGGTTTTGAAGATGAGTATGAAGATATAATTGGTCAGTTAAATACTCTTGGCATACTCATCAATATATTGATGATTATAGGAGGGCAAGTAGAGTATTAGAAAAAAAAGAAGAATTGGCTGATAATTTGAGATTGTTGTTACTCAGGCAAAGAAGGAGGTAAGCAAAAAACACAACAAGAAATCAAGCCCCTAAAGTGTGAAGAGATTAAGAACAACATAGAAATTACTAACTACTTATCTAGTTATAATATCATAAGCTAGATTGTAGAAGACACACAAGGTCTTTAAGAAGAGAGGGAATTGAGGATCCTACTTTTCAAACATTGCAAAGACTAAATTTTCCTTATATTCCTACTCATGTTAGAAAATCTAGAAATAGACTTCCTAGCCCTTCTAAGCCCTCTACATCCTCTATCTATCAAGCTTTAACTCTTTTTGGTATTATCTTTCCTTCTACCATAAGTTTTCTTCCAATGGCCCAACCTTGGGGAGCAGTTATAGAACCTATAAATTTAGGGGCCAACCTAAATCCTTTTCCTAAAAATGAAAGGAAAAATTTACCCAAATTTAATGGAGATGGAAGAAAATCACTAGAGGATCATCTAAGTCCCTTTACAGTAGCATGTGGTTTGTTCAGAATGCAACATAAAGATGTAGCCATAAGGATTTTTGTGCAAACTCTAACCAATACTGTAGCACAATGGTTTTATCATCTAACTGATTCTTCAATCACAAACTAGAATGATATGAAAAATAAATTTGAAAATAGGTTCAAAAGTGTAGAAGATGAACATTCCCTTCTTGCTCAATTGACTCAGCTCAAGAAAGAGATGCATGAACCCATGATGGAATTTATATCCAAATTCAATAGAATTGTGCACAAGATCCCTACCATTAAAAGGTTGACTACTGAGAATCAGAAATGTTTCTTTATTAATTATATGCCTCCTGATATAAGTTTTCATCTCAAAAGAGGTGCAATTATCTATTTAGTAGCCACACAAACCTTGGCAATTGGGTTAGAGGATTATCTTATTATGGCTAGAAAATGGAAGAAAGAAGTCCAAGTATGAAATGCTCATCCCTCATTATCTAAAGATCCTATGGTTCAAAGACTAGTCAATGATATGATTTCCCTAAAAAGACAATTACCTAAGGCTAGTACTTCATTCGAACAACCATATCAAGATATTGGTAGGAGAGATTTTAATCGACAGGCAAATGCTGGTAAGAAATTACCACTTACATCAGCACAACCAAGGTTGACTATTGAAGCTCCTCCTGGAAGAGGTAACATGTGTGCCTTTCATTTGACTACTGATCATGATGGCAATTCTTGTCTAGAAATACTTAGATATGCTGAAATGGCTACTACTCAAGATATGTTGGTGGAGATTACTGAAGAAGAAAATAATTTTAAGAAACCTGGCGACTCTAAAATATACTTCCTAGAATATGAGTCAAATTCAAAAAGATAAGGTGAAATATTGGTTACTCTTGAAGATCATTAATGTGTTGTGCTTACTAGAAATTAGAAGAATTAGAGATTTTTTAATACGTAAGAAGTACATGTTAAAGGTAAGGAACCTCCTACTAGAACCTCTAATGCTAATTTGAAGACCCAAGAGATTAAATTATTACATAGAAATGATCTAGAAGCTTCTTTTGATATTGTAGAATTTTGTAAATATGCAAAAATTCAAATATCCCCCATTGAATACCTCAAGTTAAAACCCAAGGAACTTGAGAATTTTGGTTAAATATGTCAAAGGTAGTCGTACACAAATCAAATCTAAAAGTCAACTAAATGTTAATACTGAGTCTCCCATTGCCCAATTATTTGCTTCTCTACCTGAGTCACCTACGTATACTCTTAAAATTGCCCATAATTCATCTAATGATACTTCTTACATGACTGATATGAAGCCCAACCCATTTTATGTTTCTTTATTCATAAATAGCCATAAACTTAGTAACTATATTATAGACTCAAGTGATTTTGATAATATTATGCCCACTTCTGTAGCCAAAGCCCTAGGTCTATCCCTTACAAAAACATTTGGTAGGTATTACTCTATAGATGGTAAACACATTTCTTTGCTCAAACAAATTAAAGATGCACGAGTTGCTCTTGCAGCTTATCCTGATAAAAGAGTGAAATTAACTATCTTGGTAGCAGATATCCTTGCTAGTTATGGGATGTTGTTGAGCAGGATTTTTTGTAAAGATTTGTGTGGGTAGATTAAATTGGATTAGTTAGAAGCTACAATTCTAGTGGGAAATCAGAAGGTTAAACTAGAACTTGAACCTAAATGCAAGTTTAATGTATACCCTTCTAATGATCCTACGTCTTAGATTCTATTTGAAGAATGAAAATTTAGTAACTATTTTCTTTCCTCTAAAGACTTGAAGGAAGAATCTATCCCAAAGTCTATTCATTCAGATGATCTATAGACCATGGAATTTGATGGTAGTTGTGCTACCACTAGTTTAGGAGTAGGGGTTGTGTTGATCTCACCTAAAGGTGAAAATGTTCCTTACTCTTTCAAGCTAGAATTTAAAAACACTAATAACATTGCAGAGTATGAGGCTTTATTTCTTGGGTTAAATGAAGCTAAAGGAAAGGGTGTAAAGATTCTCAAAGCAAGAGAAGATGATGAATTGATTTCTAAATAGGTGAGAGACATTTTTTTAGTTAAAAATGAAAGATTGAGACATTACAGAAATAGAGTTTGGGATGAGATATAATATTTTGATGCCTTTTCTATTGAAATAATTCCTAGAGACTAGAACATATGGGTGGATTCTCTAGCAGTATCAGCTTCTCTTCTTCTCCCACACCCTGATTTCAAAAGGGATTCATATAGAATAGAACTATTATATCATCCTAATGTCCTAGATAATGCTAAAAATTGGCAAGTTTTTGAGAATGATAAGTAGATTAGAAAATTCTTGGAGAATGCTGAGATGTTCCTAGGGACTTATTTTGAAGGTTCTAAAGTAGAATGTACAGAATTCAGTCTTGATCTAGGGATAAATTCAAAAGATGATTTCATTCAATTAAAGGGAAGCAAAATACCTAAAGAATTGGTCTCTCTAGAAAATTTGTTCACTCGACAAGATGAATATACTAAAGGCAAACTTTCTCATAATCCTAACAATGTGGAGGATTATGAGAAAATCAACATTAGGAGTGAGACTGATCCCAAATAGATCTTCATTGGTAGGTATTGTTCAATAGAGAATAAAAACAAATTGATTAATATGTTGATTAAGTAAAATGATGTCTTTGCTTAGTGATATGATGATCTTAAGGATTTTAGGCATGGGCAGTTTCAACATCATATTATTTTGAAAGCAAATGTAACTCCATTCAAGTAGAAGCTAAGAAATTATAACCTAAAAGTTGATGAGGCCGTATTTAAGGATATTGACAAGATGTTGAAGGATAGGATTATTTATCCAATTCATCACTCCACCTAGGTAGCAAACATTATTCTAGTACGTAAAAAGAATGGAGAAATAAGAATCTGTGTTGACTTCAAAAATTTGAACCAAGCTAGTTTTAAAGATAATTATCCCTTACCTGTGATGGATCACATCTTGCAAATAGTTTCTGGATTAGAAATGATGTCCATGATAGATGGGTTCTCAAGTTATAATCAAATAAGTATGCCTACAATTGACCAACATAAAACTACTTTCACTAACCTCAAAGAACTTTTGCTTATAACCATATGCCCTTTGGTTTGATTAATGCTAGTGTATATTTTCAATGGGTGATGGATTCATCCTTTAGAGATCTGAAAGATAGAATTATTGTCATTTATCTTGATGATTTGACTATTTTTTCTAGAAAAAGGGAGGATCATCTGAAGGATCTGGAGACCATTTTACAAAGGTGTCAAAGTCATGGGATATCTCTTAATCCTAAGAAGTTGGTTTTATGTGTTATAGAAGGGAAGTTATTAGGACACCTAGTTTCAAAGGATGGAATCAAGATTGACCCAAAAAGGGTTAGAGCAATACAACAACTAAGTCTTTCTTCTAATAAGACTGGAGTTAAGTCTTTCTTTAGCCAGATTAATTTTCTCAGAAGGTTCATTCATAATTTTTTTGAGATGATAAAGCATATTGTGGGGATGATGAGTGAAAAAAAGTATTCAGATGGAATGAAGTTGCTAAGAAAGCATTTAAAGATATTAAAGAGGTGATTGCGCAAACACCTACTTTGATAAACACTAATTTCTGAAAAGATTTTGTTATTTACTATTATGCATCAAAATATATCATGTTTGGTATCTTGTTACAGAAAAGGGAATTGAATGTAGAAGCCCCAATAGCCTTTATGAGTATTCCTCTCAAGAAGCATGAACTTAAATATTCTTTGGCTGAGAAACAAGATTTCACTGTAGTAAAGGCTGCTAAATAATTTAGATATTATATACTTCATTCTCATTTAGTTGTTTATTCCTAGTTTGGATATGAAAAGCATTCAGACTCAATAAGATTTTAGGATGAAAAATAGAGTAATATGGGTTGCTAAAATTCAAGAATATGACTTGGAGGTGAGGCCAACCAAATTGGTTAGAGGTCAAGCTTTATGAAAATTGATTACCGGAAGTAAGGAAGAAGAAGAACTTCCTACTATCCTATTGGTGAGCTTACAAGATCCATGGTTCCTAAATATGGCACACTATCTTACTTATGGAGACTATCCCAATCATTTATCCTCAAAGAAGAAAAAGAATCCAAGGTTAAAAGTAGAAAAATATGTCATTTCAAGTGATGTCTTATACAAAAAGGGGCTAGATGGAACCTTTCTGAGGTGTGTAGATAAGGAAAAACAATACAAACTATTGGAAGTTTTTCATAATGAAGCCTATGGTGGATATTTCTCTTCTTCAATCACAACATTCAAAATCCTTAGAATTTGTTATTATTGGCTAGGTATGTTCAAATATGCATATAAATGGGTGGCTAACTATGAAAAATGCAAAATATTTTTAGGAAGGCCATAACATGAAATATTGTCTTTAAGGCATGTCATTATTGAATAACCTTCCAAAAAATGGGGATTAGACTTCATTGGGCCTCTTTCACCTCCTTCGAGTGTTGCACATATACACATTTTAATAGCAACAGACTATTTTATGAAATGGGTTGAAGCAGCCCTTGTGAAGAGAACCACTTCAAAAGTGGTATGTAATTTTCTCAAAGAAAATATATTATTACATTTTGGTGTGCTATAAAAGCTTGTGGTAGATAATTCTACCAATTTTTCTTCAATTGAACTTACTTCATTCTATTATGAGCATAGTATCTCTCTTTCTCACTCATCAGATTATTACCCTCAAGGGAATGGACAAGCAGAGTCTAGTAATAAAAATCTGATAGCCATCATGAAGAAATTGGTGAGTGATAACCCCAAAGATTGGCATAAGAATCTATATGAAGTAATCTGGATTGATAGGGTAACCCCAAAAAGAGCAATAGGAATGGTGCCTTTTGAGCTAGTTTATGGGATAGGAGCATAGTTATCATTACCTCTAGAATTATCTATGGATAAATTACAAAATGTTATTAAATATTAGTACTTTCAAGATTATTTAGAGAAAAGATTTATGTACTTAACTAAGATTGAGGAGGAGAGTAATGAACTGGTTGATCAGATTACTATTCATCAAGATAGGGTTAAAAAGATTTTTTATCAAAAAACTAGACCTAGAAAGTTCATGGAAGGAAATGAAGTATTGCTATGGGATAAAAGGAGAGAACCTAAATGAGCACATGGAAAATTTGATTCACTTTAGAAAGCGTATTTAAAAATTCATCAGGTATTGGGTCTTAATTCTTTTAAATTAGAATATTTGGATGGAGCTATTTTACCCCTGTCCTATAATGGATAGGATCTTTAGTTGTATCAACTTTGAAACAGGTGTCCCCTATTTTGTACATAGCCTTTCCTTTATTGTCATGTGTTGCATTTTACATTCCTAGTTTTGGTTTGTCTTGCTTCTTTTCTTTCATCTTTATGTTTCAATTTATGCATAACAAGAGTTTTTGAGCTCTCTACATTTTGCCATAAAATGTAGTCCCCAATCAAAGCCAATGTTACCTTTTGAGTCACCCTTATTCATTTTTTCATGAAATTTCCTTAAGCAAGAGTTGACTTATCATTTTCCCTTTATTTTTCATATCTTTGTTTATTAAGTCAGCTCTTTATTTTTAAAGTTCACCTGCCTATCATCCTTTGTGTGTGAAATTTCTAAAGAATTGAACCTTTGAACTTGAACCATTCTCAAATTTTAAGAGTTCAATGGTTTAATAGGTTCAATGATTTAATGTTTCTCAAAGTGAACTGTTTGTACCTTTGTGTATTTCAATTATGTCTTTGCACATTCTAATTGAACTTGAACCCTTTTTTGAGGTTCAAGAGTTCAATAGTTCAATGCTTCAAAGTTCAAAGTTTCTTGAAACGTCATGTGACTATTGGTTGCTTTGTGTAGTTCATCTCATATCTTTGAACTTTTGAGTTGAAGCACATTACAAAAGTTCAATGGTTCAAGGGTTCAGTGACTATACTCTCATCTCACCCCAAAGATTTTTCTAAGTCAAAATTAGTGGGAAATTTAGAGGAGAATATATCTAAAACTCATTATGAAGCATAAAGTTTTAACTTTCACAAGGTTATAGATAATCATTATTCATCAAGGTCATTTGTCAAGAATGCTTGCCATTAATGCATATGTCAAATTTCATGTCTTATCAAGAATTTTTAACATGTATTGTTTCAATTAATAATTATTTGACCTGGTTAAAGTCTGTATCAAGAGAGAACAAGCTAAATTTAGCAAACAAGCATATTGGGTGATGCAAAGGAGAACAACACAAGTGGTATAATATTTTTGTTTCCCAAATTTTTAGTGATTTTAGATACATTTAAGGTGAGTTCTACTCTTACTATAAGTTGTTTCCATGACTTGGTTGGAAATAAGAATCCTTTTGAGTTTTTGGCATTGTTTAAGAGGTTTAAAACATTTTTTTCATTATATCCTCCAACTTGTAGCTATGAAATCTACATGTCTTGGTTACGAGCATGGTTTTGGTCTCATTTGTTCTCTTCATGAATTTGGGGACACCTCTCTAGTTCAATACAACTTAGAAGATTTTAGGGAGAGGGCTAGAAATCCTATGCCAAATCCTATGATGGAGAAGATAGTAGAAAGTGGTTTGGTCAAAGTTGTGGCCTTTCCCATGGCTGTACAATGCCCTAAATTAGTTCTAGAGTGCATGAATAGATATGAACCCAAAAATAGGTGCATCATAACTATAGATGGTAATGTTTTTCTTTATATCAATAGACAAACCCTAATGTCTATGATGAAATTTTTTCCCAAGGAACCATATTCTAACCTCAATATTAGTTCTTCCTATGGTCATGTTTCACTAAAGAAAGCAAATTACAAGAGAGTGATCATAAAGAATTGGTTATTTAAATTCCAAAAAGGGGGTTCAAGACTTCTCAAACCATTGACAAGTGATCACATGATTCCATAAGTAAAAGATATTGTGGTGTTACTACACAGGTTAAAGGGTAATGCTCAGGCATATTATTAGGAAGACTAGATGTACTTTTTCATACAGGTGATCCTCTAAGGAGAGCAATATTTGGACTAGGCAAAAATTGTAGCTAAATGTTTGCATATGGGTCTGAGTAATTATTTGGGGAATAAATTTTTTTATATATCTTCGTACCTCCTCTATTTCTTGGCATCTACAAGATAATGGGTGGGGCTACCTCATACGCCCTTGGTTGAGGAAAGCAAAATTTATGACTATTATTCAAAATTACATATACATAATTACTATGAGAATTACAGGAGGATTAATGATGTTTTTACTAGGAGAATGACTTATGAATTAGCAAACAACATCAATAAGAGGATGTCTGATGAGGCTATGTAGCTAATCAGCATTTATGGTAGTTTCTTTATTTAGTTCTCCAAGTTCACTTATATCAGAGTTGGAGGTTTTGATGGTGAACCTTTAAAGTTACCCGAGTATTTTTTTGACCATTTTATGTTGATACAAGTCTGCAGACAATTAGCACATGTGGATAAAAAATTCCCAATAAAAAAGGAATCTGGTATATATTTTCCCATTGAACTTGGATGTTATTCATGCTAGTCAATATCTAATGCTTTGAATTTAGAAGTGGATCTTAAAAAATTCAATTTTTTGTACTTCACTACCAGATCCCAATTTGATAGCAAAGGCTTTGCTAGGGATAACTTGGATTTTGGAACAGGGTTTTCACATATTGCTCAATTAGAGGATTATTGGGAGGATTGTTTAGAAAAAATTTAGGTCAAAAGAAGACTATGGTGCACATTCTCCCTAGGACAAATAATTACCCTTAATTTAAATATGGACATTTCTAGAATTTTTGATAATGAAGATTAGGTGACTGATCCATAATTTGAATAGATAAAATAATCACCTATTCTAGAAATTGACTAGGTTAAAGATGAAGAAGATAGGATTAAAGTTAAGACCCTCCTGATGATAAGGAGAACTAAGAAATGGTTGAGGGAAAAAAAATTGGAGGGAATTCAAAATAAAGCTTCCCAACAATGTGCATCAATGGTTGAATTACCATCTCAAATAAGCTCCTCTAACCAGCTTATTTCTATCTATTGTACAGGTACTTCCAAGTCAAAAACTTGAAGGGGTCCTGTCATCAAAGAATCTAAGAAGGCCCTTACAAGTATTCTACCTCCTCATGCCACCAGATCAAGGACTAAAAGTAGGATAAAGAGATAGATTTCTGAAAGAATAATTATGGATTTAAATTCTGAAGAGCATTCAAGAGAAGCAATAGGTGATAAAGAGTCTGATTCACTAATGGCAGAGGAGGTTAGTGTAAAACAATAGATAGAGGTTGCTTTTGATTCTATTGACCTGATGATGATTTCAAATGTGCCTTTTGATCAATCAAATCTTGGTAAAGAAGTCTCAGCCTCTACACCCAAATGGCTAGAGGACATGGTAAGTGTTTAGGACAAACTCCTAAATCTAAGAAACTAAAAACAACATCTAGGGTAGGTATTTACCCTAGTAATAGGAACTGGAGTGCAAAAATAGCCCAGCCAACAACTGGTGAGGAGGTTCAAGATCTTACAGTGTAATATTTCATGATTGAAAAAATAGATCTTGGGACTGCTTCAAGAGCAATAGATGTGCATCATCTTGAGGCATACACAAAAAATATAGTCATTTAAACCTAGAAAGATGAGAAAGATAAAAGGGAGTTGAAACAGACCTTGCGCACGATGGTAGAATACATTGATGCCATTCACAATCCAAATCTACAACTAGTTTCACAACTACCCCTATCTTTTGACCCTAAATCTTTGGTTAATCAAAAAATGTTAGATTAGGTAAATAAGAATAGAATGGTAACCAATGTATTTGATGATTGGTTGGACTATATTATACAAAAAGGTATAGAATATATTCATGAATTAAAAAATATTATGATCAAACCACAACTACTATTGAAGTCTTGAAGACACAAAATGCTATGTGGATAAAAGATGAAGGTAAATAGATGAATGTGATGAACCAAATTGATGAAGTATAGAAGTATGGGATAGTAAAGTTTTTATCAAAAAAGAATTTGATAGGTCTGGATGAGGATGTACTGTATGTAAGTAAGAAAAACATCGAATGGAGGAATTTAGTATCTCGATAAGGGCGAATTAAACTCACAAAAATGATAAAATGAATAACTAAATTCACTCAATCATTAAAGCATGATATACAGTGTATTGATGTAAAATACATAAAGGATGATGGAGAACTAGGAAAGGACATCGATACTGTAATTCAATCCTTTAGAGAAAAGATCAGCTTCGCTAAAGAAAGTGACAACTTATTAACTAAAAATTTCTCTCAGATTTCGAAGGTGGAGTCACTTCTTTATCTTTGCATTGACACACTCCTGGAGCATGTAGAGAAGATGGGGAAATTTTGGAGGGAGAAAGACGTCTGGAAGGCAAGGGTAAATCACATTGGTATTCTTAATTTCCCAAAAATTTAGGAGTTTGTTACAGCATTTTAGGAGTAGAAGTCTCAATGTGCCTTCCTAATTAAACACAACAAATCTAGAGATTCTAATCCATCACCTTAGCCATGATCTTACTTACACAGTTTATTTATTTAGTTTTTTAGTTAAAATTATTTTCAAAAAACTGATCTTTAAATGATTTTGTAAAAACTAAATCTTGTATGGGTCAGAGTTACTTTAACGTTGGGTTGGTTTGAAAGATTGGATAATTAGGGAAACTATATATATCTTTTCAATTGTTAAAAATAGATATAGAGAATAGTGAAGAAAAAGAGACAAGAAATTTTAGAGCTAAACTATTGTTATTTCATAATATATATGATGTTTGTCTGAAACATTTTTCATCTGTGAATGAAAAGGAGAAACAATTACAACATACTTAGGTTTGTGTGTTTGAGTATTTGAAATTGGGTTTTCTGTGTGCAATATTCTTTCATATGGTAATTACTCTTTCATTAGACAACTCATTGTATGTGTTCTATCATTTATTAGTTCAGCAATGTGTGTGTGTGTGTGTGTGTGTGTGTGTGTGTGTGTGTGTGTGTGTGTGTGTGTGTGTGTGTGTGTGTGTGTGTGTGTGTATGTGTATGTATTTGATTGTTATTGAAGATAGAATCTATGTATTCTATTACCCACTAATGTTATAGAAAAGTATATCACATTCATAGCATGATTATGTATGGATGTTAGTTATCCTTTAAGTACTTTCTAGTTAAAAGTGTATCAGAATGATTAGAATAATTTAAATTCATTGAAGATCTCAAAGGGAGCTATACCTTAATTTAGAGGGAAACTATTCTTGGTGGTTCACCCATTTGTTATTTAACTTATTTGTTCTTAAAAGAAGAAGGGTATAGATTCAGAATAAAACATTTTTAGATAAGGACAAATCTTTTAACCAACACTATGTATAAAGAGGAATATTCAAAAGTAAATCCTTTTTATAAATTCCTATGTATAATATTGAACACTTTGGCGTTTAGTTTGTCTAAAATATTTCCAATCCATCATGGCATGCTGCATAGAGCCTAAAGGATAAAATTTCTTTCTAAGTGCATCAACAAATTCACTCCAAGTGAAAAGCAAGTTACATGTGTTAATCTCATTTTCATTCTACTCTCCCACTAGATGAGATTTGTGCCTCCCATTCAAAGACTAGCTAGGTAAATTTTAGCCTCATCATTTGTAATCTTTTCGACCCTACAATATACTTCAATTTTCTTTATCTAGTTATCCAAATTTTTTGCATTAATCTCACCATTAAATATTGGTAATTCAAACTTAATATCTTTCTTTAGTGAAGGAAGAGATTCAATAGCTTTTTTTGTCTTTACCATCACCCAAAGAGGAGGAACATTTTTCAAAATATTTACCACCTCCATCATGCTCCATCTTAATTTATCATTCATATTAAATTTCCTCAGCCATGTCCTTTATTTCTAAGAAGGATTGTCAGAAAGATCATTCAGACTCAAAGTCATCTCCCATTTTTATAGTACATCTTGATCCAATCTCTAGATCATATTTTACTAATTATCGTTCACCCCACCTAGATCTTGACCTTGTTAACATACACTACTAATCCACATGATTATATACAAATTCTAATTTGATACCAAAAATCTGATCCATAATCATAATCAAACAAGTGTCGTAGTAGTGGAAAACACACTTGTAAAGGATCACAACCTTATTTTAGAAATTTAATAAAATCAACTTTTAAAAATGATTACAGAATTAAAATTGGATTTTAATTATCCAAAATAGACAAAATTTATGAGTGTGTCAATAAAAGAGACAAAATTGACATAAAATATCAAACATGATTTGATAATGGATTTCGGCACAATGGCCTACATCTCTAGATCTAGTCCAATGGGGGACCAATCCTTATTAATTGTATTAAAATCAATTTACAATATTAATAAGTCTTCAAAAATCTATCTTATGGGCTTTAATTCTATCTTAGATAAATCCTTGAAGCAATATTATTTTGTTTGAGGCCTTAGTATAATCTTTATTTCCCTCCACACTCTTACATGCCTTGGAATACAATCTCTATGACCAAAACTTGGATTCAAATATAATCTCATCCCCTTTATATACTATTTTAACAAGCATCCTAATTAGTTGGGAGCTTATCCTTTTACCAAAAATAGCAAGGTTTGAATCCTATTAGAATTCTTTTTGGTGGGCATGTATAAAACTAATCCCACATTTAGGAGTTGGGAGACATGTTTGTTTTTAAATACCATGAAATTCATGGTAACCAATGCCAAGTAATTGGCATTAGCTTACATTTCATGGGTTTGTGGTATGTGGAGTGTGTGGGAACCATGGGAAATATGTGGAAAATTGTTTGGATAGAATCTTCAGTTGACATGTAATGTGGTGATTTCATGGATGGAACATGGAAAGTGTGGATGTCATGTGGAAAGTTTGAGGACCTTGGACTTTCAAGGGGATTTGGCATGAAATTTAATTAATTACATAATATATAAAATTAGACCATAGTGAATGGTGGCAAGCCACATGGTGGGTTGAAAAGCCACCATGTGGTCCAATCTCCTCTCACCACTTGTCATTTACTCATCAATTATTGATCACTCACCACTTATCGATGTTTAAACCCCAATTTTTTTTACTTTCCTGATTCAATCTTCCATGTGTTATAACTTGCACATACAAACTCCATTTTGTGAAGCATGAAATGTGCCAAAAATATCTTGATGAGCCTTTTTCCATGACAATGATCAACCTATGATTTGATGACTTATTTTTTAGATTAAAATATAGATCCTCTTGGATCAACAATAGGAGAAAAGAGAGAAAGAGTGATGTTGGAGAGTCATAATGTCAAGTTTCAAGTCTTGAAGACCAATTACAATTAAATAAAAAGAGTTAAAAAGATATCATGAAGTTTTCCTAAACAAGTGTCAATCTAAAATATGACATACTCCTAAAGTTGGCATAGGGACACTTCATTATCCTTCTTAAAACCGATCTTCTTGATGAGGAGTTCACTAACTATCTATTACTACCTTGGAGATCATTGGCACATTTGTAATGACTTATAAAGTGGAAACATGATTAATTTAGGCATTATGCATCCCTCCAATTGATAACCTTCTCTTTTACACGTGTCAATCATTTTATTGCAATAACTCACTAGCCCTCTAGGCCCAAATTCTCACACTTGTCACTAGGGTAACCTAAACATAACCAAGAGAGTTCATTGCATACATGTGATACACATATTCATAAATTATTTTTCCTATGGTCTATTATATAGACTTTAAGAAAACTCAAAATCACACTTCTCATCTCCAACTTGGCAGTCACCTTATTTCTCACTGTTTTATCCAAGATTGCCTACAACAATTAGCTTAGTAGAGGGGTATCCATACATTACTAAGGTGATAATGTGGTATGATGAGTTATAATACATATCCACACATCTCCCACCATGACTTTCACCTATCTATCTCTTTTTTCACCTTCAAATCACCTTAAATATTGTAGAAAACATAGAATTTGACCCATCCATACAAGTGATGGTATAAAATAATTGAGTAGTGGGGAGCCTAAGAGAGTTCCAATTAGGTCTAAATCACTTTCCAAGATAATTTATCCCTTATGAATGCATTTATCTTCATATTTTTCTCATTAGGTTCTTATGAGGGTTCTAGGAGAGTTTTAGGTAGTTTAGGTTCTTAGCAATGGTTCATAAAGGTTAGGTCCCTAACCTTCAAACCAATGCCACTAAATTCAATTATATGACCTCCATAAAATATCCCTAAGTTATTAATACCCCATGCATCTTTTTCATATAGATAAGCATGAAATAATTTGTCTCTCAAGTAGTTGCTACACATTTTAGACACCCCTAAGATAAATTAAGGCAAAAAATGACAAATCTGAGTTGTTCTCTACAAAATTATGGTTCTCATCAACTCTCCATTCTCACATAAAATATATTACATTTATTTAGGATATCACATTATATATGAGTGAATTTAGAATATTGAGGTTCATGCCTAGCTCTAGGCCTCAAAGGCATAAACTGGGTTTTCTAAGTATGTGACCACCTATGAGTGGTCACAATGGTTGTAGGACTTCTTCAACACTTATTCACCTCAAATTAAATCCTACACATCATCCCATAGTTGATGAACCCCAAAAATGTCATGTTTTTATCCTCATATGTCATGCTCATCTTTCTTGTTTATAATGCTTCTGAGCTACTTTCCCATAAAGTTTCTATCCTCAATCAACCATAATTTTGAATATAGCATTATATTCTCATAATATTTGAATAATTATAACTTTGTCTTGAAATAAAGTATATAATATCTATGTTTTACTATAGTATGTTTTTATCTATAATTTGTGTTAAAGATGTTTTGAACAAATAGGTATACAACACAAATCATCCTGTAGTAAAAGGGATCTCATCACGTAGACACATCTTGTAGCCACTACATAACCAAAACCATGAATGAACATAATTTGATTCCTAGTTCAAAAAATTCATATAAATGATAATAAACTCCATGGAGTGCAATAAGGATGTGGTTGAATACTGAAACAACTTTGTTTATCCTAAAGCAGTATTGCAATATTCATGTGAATGGTGACCTTAGTAGGAGCCAATTTTTGTTATCCTATAGCTGAATGTTTTTTTTTTTAAATATATTGTTATCTATAAAAAAATATCCCCTATTGTATATATACATAGGTGACAATAGGTTTGATAAAATAGTAGATATCAATTAGATAAACATATCAAAAGTACGTTTTGTAAGACAATTGTTATTGTAATTTCCCTACAACAATTCATTTTTGCATTTTGATTAATATGAAAAAAAAATTTGAGTCCATTTCATTATTTGAAGAGGAAGGATTGAAGATAGAGTTGGAAGGAGGAAGGGCCCCCTTCATAAGTCTTGCAACAACAATATAACATGTTAAATAGCTAAGCATGTTATTTAGTTCCTTGTATGTGTTGTGAATTTTATTTTTGAATTGTGTGACTTTAAATCTTGCATAGAATTATTTCAAGGAAGCTTACAAAGGTAAAATATTGTAATCATTTAATTCATATTATTTTATTCATATTCAATTCTAGCATTCCATTTCTTGCATGGTTTTAGCATCTTAGATTACAATCAATAGAAGGTCAAATTAGAATATTGAGTGTGCATATATAGTGACATCACCCTATCATGTTTACATCCTTGGATTGATATTTAAATTAAGTAGAAGATACAAGTCTATGGTAACTCTCTTTTTTCATTTTTATCAAGAGAAATATATCTAATTGTGAATCTACTACTAGTCATTTTTGGCACCATTGCCAGGGGGTGTCACACACTTATAATCTTCAATATTGATAGCAATCAGTTATAGATATTTATTGTTTTATTAGAGATTGTTGTTATTTATATTAAATATTTCCTAATTTTATAGTTTAAATTTCCTTTTTTTCAAGTAGTATAGTGTAAATTTTCAAAAAACCCCATATTACTAACCCTTTATAGGTAGGGTGCGCAAAAACATTTTAAAAAAAAAGATTTTTTTTTTGTTAATGTACATGCAAAGAGAAGGGGGCTATATAGGAATATGTTTTCTTGAATCATCAACCATTGCTTCAAGATAAAAAATTCATCCTACAATAGCCAAGGAGCACAAAGAAATTCCTGAAGATCATTCATAGTTGTCAATAGAATATGTAGAAAAGGAGGAATTTTTGGATGGATTGGTAGCACAAGCCAAAGACTTTGAAGAGGTTCATACCCATGGAAGATACCCACATGTACCACCCTTAATAATTCACACCTTATCACCTCATACTTATGAATCTAAAGTTCACTTCCCTCTGTTGCCCAAATTTCTTGCTAAGGAGGCATTCAAGGTTATTCTTGCTCCTAAAAGAAATAACAGGCCAATAGAATCTTTTATTTTAGAATGACTCTTTACTGAGACACAAGTTAAATCTTTTGAAACCTATACACCATCCCTATTGTATATAAATCCATATATTCCTAAGAAAAATATAAAGTCTCCATCTTCTACAAACCAAGAAATAGAATAATTGATATAAATTTTTAGAGGTGGGTGGCAACAACTTCTAGTCTACCAACACAAAGAATATTCATAGAGGATCCTCAAAAAGAAAACACTACCAATGAGTCAATTAACTTTGAATTTACTATCCTTAATCCTGATATAAATATACCCATGAAAAATGTTTCTCACTCCACCCTCCCTACCTTTAGGGGAAAAGCATCTGAGGATCTAGACATATTTAATTTTGACTTTGACATCTTATTCCATAGCTATGATTATAATCAATATGCTCATAAATTCAATCTATTTTTAACAACACTCAAAGATGTAACATTTATATGATTCATGGGACTTGGAAAGGATGCCATTTCTACTTGGGAAGAAATAAAGGAGAGGTTTATGATGAAATAATAAGACTATTATAGGGGAAAAAAACTATAGGATAAATGACATATTCTGAATGACACAAGATGATGATGAGTCATTGGAGGAATATATGAAAAAATTTCTATTCAACTTGCAAATTTCCAAACCCTATAGTAGCATCAGTGTATTGGGTTTGTCCATGATGGCTCTTATGCACGTGCTCCCTCAAAATTTGAAATCGGCTGTCATAAATCCAACAGGAGTGGTTGTGGCTACCGTAATGGGTGGGTCTTCTTCTGCTTATGGGGAGAGGATTCTGAGTGCCCCTAAAGCGATTTATTCTACGAAGGGAGGAGCTACCACGACCTTGAATTTTGCTAATGGACCCCATGCTCTTGGTTCAGGTTTTGGATCGAGGGGAAGAACTTTTACAGATGTGGCAGCCTTTAAAGCAGGTCTACATGATGTTCCACCTCATGCATCATTTGGGCTATCCCATGTTTTGCCTGTAAGTGCTTTAAAACCTATAAGGGTAAATCTAGATCTTGATTCAGTGGAAAACATCTTCCAAATGGAAGAATAGTTTTCCTCTTGTGCTGCTATTTTTCATTTCTGTGGTTTCTGGCCCTCTCTCATAGATCTAAAAATCTGGTCTTCCAAGCACTGGATGCCACTTCTTGAAAATGATTCTCAAATCATTCCTTGTGCCAGGGGTTTTTTTTATAGTATTGTTTCACTGCTCTAAAGATAGGAAGATTATATTATGCCACAATAATTTTTCTTGGCAGGGCAGATATCCTCTTATGGCCAAACCTTGGCATAAGGATTTTAATCCTCTCTCAGAATCTTTTAACAAGCTCCCTATTTGGGTGTGGATCCCTTATCTTTCGATACATCTGTGGCATGAGTCAGTTTTTAAAACCATTGGAAATGCTATAGGGGATTTTTTATTTGTGAAAGAAGGTATTACAAATTTTCAACACTCAACTTGCGCATGCTTTCTGGTAGATCTAGATGTTTCTAAGGGCCTTCTTGAGGTGATTTGCCTAGAATCCCCAAGGGGTACCTGGACACAAATATTGGATTATGAGGGGATCCCTTTTTGGTGCAGGAAGTGCCACCTGATGGGTCATATTGCTGCTTGTTGTGTAGCTAATAAATCCAATTCTAGATGTCCACCTTCTTGGTGGTCTGAGGCTTCCTCTAAACATAACATTGACAAACAACCTATGGAAGTTCCGACTGACTCTAAGTTTGAG
Organism: Torreya grandis; assembly: GCA_037957365.1. Lineage (NCBI taxonomy): Eukaryota > Viridiplantae > Streptophyta > Pinopsida > Cupressales > Taxaceae > Torreya > Torreya grandis. Next base: position 830,764 of record JARHVA010002476.1, on the reverse strand, counting down.
ACTGAGGAAAGTATTCAATTTGAATCAGAGGTTGAAGAGGAATCTTTGGTGAAACATTCTAATGAAGCCCCTATGGAGGCTATGGTTAGTAATCCTACTGAGCCAGTGGTGGAGGTGGTGGTCTCTACCCCTATTTCAGAGGATCCTTCTAAGAGCCAGAATGTGTATGTTCTCACAAGGATTTTGTAGAGGTTTTTATGCCCACGGGGTTCCAAAGATCATTGTCTTTTGAGGCATGGGTTGCTGAGGTAGCAAAGGTAGAGGACGGATGGACAATAGTTAAGAGAAAGAAGTCTAAGCCTTTGGTCCCCCCTCTAGATATGAATCTTAGGTCATGTAAAAAAAACCCTAATTCAAAAGGTACATTTAATGATCCCTTTTGCTGATTGGTTTTTTGGGGTCAGTAAACTGGTTACTTTTTTGGTTTACTGGTTGCTAGTTTGGGAGGTCATTTTGGTTGCTAATCCAATCAGTTAACTTTTAGATTTGTGTTTTGACTGCTGTTTTATCTGATAATATATGTTGGTAACAGGTCCCTATAAAACCTAGTTTTGGTACTTTTTTGTTAACAAGTTCTCTTATAAACCTGGTGGTGCTTTATGGTTTATCTTTCTCCTTGTTGTGTAGGGTTTCGGGGTCCCTTCAAAACTTGTTTTTACCTTAATCTAAAACTTGCAAAATTCCAAACACTCTATAATGGAGAAATAAATGGTCAGGCTGATTTTCCTAAAAGGAATTAGAGATGATTTTCTGTAGGCATTAGCTTTAATGTCTAGTAGTGATGTTTCTACACTATCCTTTAATGAACTAATATTTATATGTATAAACTACTCTAGATCAACCATGAGCAAAAGTAGGTGCATAACCCTATCTATAGCATCTATAATGGGACTATCTAAAGGTGAAGTTAGAAATCTACTATAGGACATGAAACATGACATTATTAGTCATCTAGCTACTCAAATTGATATATTACATACACGGAGGAAGTAGGAAGAAACTAAAAAATACTTAGTCACCTATTACCCTGAATGTAGAAAACATAAGGTGGATTGCACATGACATTCTATGAAAGCTCAGGTAGCTATCATAATCAAGGATAATCCTAAAATAGTGGAGATACATGCCATAAAAGGAGATGAGAATCAAATATTTTACATGGCTCAATAGAAACCATGGGTGTAAATATTAGGTATGCCATCAAACTCTATATTTATAAATTATCAATTCTCAAATAATCCTCAATATGGTTCTTAGATGAATATACCCAACCAAAATTGGCCTCAAACAAATTAGAAGCTACCCTAGAATTATTTATGGATGGAACAAAATGGACAATAACCTTAACCTAGGCAATTCCAAAACCATCAATGGATATTTCCCTCTAATCCATGATAATAACAATGAACAGGTAATCAAGACTTTCATCGACAAATACAAAAAAAAAAAAAAACAATAGGCCTTAATGAAAAACACTCAATAAACCATTAGACCCACTAAATTACCTTCCCATCCCATCCCTAACCCTACCAATAAGTTGGTTCAACCAACACAATCCATTGAAATAATGCAATATCCAACATATACCTTGGATATCAATCAAGTCTAACTTCGCTTAGGACGTGTTCTTCCACAACCCACCTCACCCATAATCATAAAACATTTTTAATAACCTAATTTACTCAATACTAATCCATAGCCACTCATGGTTAATTCTAATCCAAGTCCACCAAAAAACCAAAAAGAATCTGGTAATCCTCCTTTTCTAGAGAGATTGAGCATATCACGTCCTAAACCAGAGCTCAAATTTGATATCTTAGGACAAATAAAGAATGTGTGTGTAAAAATCACACTCTTTCAAGAAATAAAATATGTTCCTATCTATAATAATTATGTTAGAGCTATATTTGAAAAAAAATGGGAAAAAAGAATAAGGATCTTAAAATAGTCCAAGTTATTGGCTAACTAGCAGATATTATGTTGGGAAACATAGTTCCCCTAAAATATTCTGATCTTAGAAGTCCTATAGTTAATGTTAACATCCATGGCTAACCCATCTCCAATACTTTAATTGACTTGGGCAAATCCATCAACATGATGATTATGAAGACTATACAGTAACTAAAACTGATAACTCTTCATCCAACACCCACCATCCTCTATATGGTTGATAGGTCAACTATTAATCCTGAGAGGATTATTGAAGACCTAGTTATCACTATGGAATCTTGATAATATATAATAGACTTTATTTTCCTATATCCCAAATGTAACTTGGGAGGTTATCCTCTCATCATTGACCACCCATGGTTGGTCACCATTGATGCTTTTATTAGTTGTAGGTCAGTAAAAATGTTAATTTCCAATAGAAATGATAACAAGAAAAAAGATCTTTATTTTGCATCCCATCCTTCCTAGAATTATGGCCCAAAACCTTGGATTGATGACTTTGATTAATCTATCTCCTTGTAAACTCTCTACATAATTGATCATATTCTAGCTTTATAAGCATAAGAAGAAGACAATGTTCTTACTGGTATCCTATAAAACACCTATCGATAGGATCATATCGCTACAAATATGTTGGAATGTACACCATGCCTATTTCAAAATAATTTTACTAAAAATGATCTTGTTGAAACTACAAGGAATATTTGGGCATTCCATCAATTGTTTCCCATCAATGTAACTATGCTCCTTTAATCACCAATGTAGAAACCATGTTCTCTTTAATAAAGCAAGTAAACATTTTTCCAAATAAACCTCTCAACATCAACACCTCCTTAACACCCCAGTAAGAAATATAGTTACTTATAATGCTAAGAAAACACACAACAAAATTTTCCTAAGACTACCATGGCATGAGAGGAATACCCTAGATTTATGCAGGCATCATATTTACATTAAAGAAGAATGCAAACCTATTTGTTGACCCCAATGATGAATGAATCATGCAATTAAAGACATTATCAAAATTGAGCTATAAAAACTCTTGGATGTAGGATTTGTTAATCCTATTTTAGATAGTCAGTGAGTCTCTCCCTTAGTTATTGTACCTAAGGGTGTATTTTTGTTGACTTTCAAGAGTTGAATGCTGTTATCAGGAAGGATCACTCTCCTGATCCATTTATTTATCAAGTGTTGGATACATTAGCAAGTAAAAGGTATTTTTATTTCCTAGATGGATATAGTGGTTATAATCAGATATGAATTGATCCACAATACCAAGATAAAACCACTTTTTATTGCCCTTGGGGAACCTATGCCTATGTCATCTTACTATTTGGTTTTTGCAATGCCCCAGCTACTTTTCAAAGGGATATTTTGAGCATATTTTTTTATCTCTCCCATGATTGTCTTTAAATCTATATGTATGATTTCACTATCTATGGGCAAATATTTTAAGAAACTCTTATCAACATGGAGAAAGTTCTTTAATGCTACCACGAACCACCAATTATCTGTAAGTAATGAAAAATGTTATATGCTTATGACTAAAAAAATTGTGTTGTGGCATTATATCTCCTCTTTTGGAATTCAAGTTGACCCAATAAACATAATTATCATTAAGGATATACCCACACCAAAGAATCAAAAAAATGTTAGCATCTTTTTAAGACATGTTGGTTATTATAGATGATTCATTAAAGACTTTAGTAAAATTTCCACTCCATTATTTGGATTTATTATTAAGGATTTTAAATTTACTTGGACTAATTATTGTCAAACTACCTTTTAGCAACTCAAAGGCCTTTTTATAACAACTCTTATTCTGAGAGGGCCTGATTGGAAGAAGTTTTTTAACATCCACATAGATGCATCCAATACCACTTTAGGAGTTATCCTTGGCAAAAAAGATGAATCGTTATACAATTTATTTTATTATCAAAAATATTCAAGGGACTAAAATAAACTACACTATAATAGAGAAGGAATTTCTTGATGTCGTCTATACCATCAACAAATTTTATGACTACATTATAGGTTAACTAGTATTTATCCACACATATCATGCAATAATTAGGGATTTAATGAACAAACCTACTATAATAGGTAGGATAATTAGATGGTTGTTTTTTCCATAAGAATTTGATAATTCCATTATAGACATAGTAGGTAAGGATAATGTAGTAGCAAATTTTCTATCTCAACTAGAAAATAATGAGCATAATCTTGTTGGGTGAATATTTTATCATCAACTAATTGATGACAAAATGGGTATATCAACCACATCACAAGGAGATTTATGCCACAAAAAGTGTAGGTTTACCACAGCTTAATGAGATAAATCTCTCCTCTCATCAAGGGGAGGTTCCCTATGAATATTTATATGTTATATGTAAATATAAGTAAGCAAAAAATAATACTCAGGGTGGTATAACAACATCCATCTCTCTTTTTTTAGAGATGATATCCAAGGAACAAGAGAGAGAACTCCCGGTTGATGGCTGAAAGCATTCCTCTTCTTTTAGGAATGGTATCTAGCATAGAGTAGAAAGTCTCCTGAAGGTAGTAACAAAGTCCACTAGGAAACCCATGTAAGCACAAAGTCTTCCATTCTCTCCTTCACTGATTTAGAGCTCGCGTAATCATAGAGTGAAACAAAGCACAAAGTCTTCACCTAAAACTACAAATGGATAAAACGATCACCAAGATAAAAGTGGCTCAAAGTATTTCTTTTATCTTTTAGAAATGTTTTCAGACAATGTCAACACACACACTTTGCTTATTAAATCAAACAGATAAGAGATTATTAGGAAAGAGGACATAAGAACTATTTCCTACATAACACAAATTACTTCAACACAAAGTCTAAAATAAACTTGTTTCTCATTCATTTGATAAAATATGATTTACAAGTTGAGCACAAAGTCTCAAAAAGTGTCTCAATTTCAGCAGAGTTTTTATTCTCAATTATCCAGAGATATTTTACAAAAGAGGCTCCCTCTATATATAGGGAGAAACTTTCAAAATTATAAAGATTAAAATATTAAAATATCTGGTCAAAGATGAGTCATCTTTGACTTTGAGATATTTTTCTAAATTTTTTACATGTAATTAAATATTACAAAATTGCATGCACTTTTCCATGACAAAAATGCATGAGAAGAGAGGAAGAAGAGAGAAAGAGGAAATGGTTCAGCTCTTCCCACCAGACTTCTTCAGATGAGCATCATACATGGCGATAGATGCCTAAATTCTTATACTATCTAGCACAATGGTGTTCTTGAAGATCACTCTGGCCCTGATGGTAGCATCTTTCAATGCTGTGATTGCCTTGGCATGACTAGTTAACCTAGATCTTAGATTATCTAGAGTTAAATGAGTATCTAAGATGTTATCCATAGAAGTCATTGAAAATACTTTGTCTTTAAAATCCCTCTAGATCATACCTTTGAATTATTGAATCATCTCTTCGGTCGAGAGAAATTGATTATCTCTGGAGGTGAGGTTGCAAGGCAATTCTTCCAATCTATTCAACAGGCCTATATCACTTTTCTCACTAGCATCCTTAGAAGACTTGAGATCTTTGATCAGCTCCTTGAGTACCTGAATCCTATATATTAGTGATTCCTTGATTTCAACATAGGAATCTTTGTTGGTAATGATGTTGATTGATATCAAGGTAAATTTCTTTAGATCCTTCATCGTTGTCCACTTGCCAAGATATTTATCTGTACTATCAATATCTTGAGAAATAAGAGAGATGAGGTCCTCTAAATCTGTCCTCACCTTCTTCATTTTGTCTATCTTTTTAGCAACCTTTGTGAGCAAAGAAATTCCCTGAGTTTGCATATTTTCAATATAATCTTCTAGCACTTTCCCTTTCATATAGTTTTTCTCTACTTTCTAAATAACAGGGTCATCTATGGAAAAGGCTTCTGGGGCTGCTACTTCAGGGGCAAGGGTGAATTTCTTGACTACTGCAGTCAATTCCTTTACCTTTGCCTTATAGTAATCTTTCATCTCCTTTTCCCTGTCAAATTTCTAGACCATGATGTCCATTGTGGACTATAGATTTCTCTTCGCACCCTCGTGAGTAACTTTCCCTAAATCAACATGAGAAATGGAATAGTTGCTCATGTCAAAACCCTCAAGGGTTACATCCTACAGAGGTTTAGCTATCTCCAAAAATTTGTGCCCTTTTTCTTCAACTAATTTTGAAAGGATCCTTGGTCTCTTAGAGGCCTTAGCTTTCACTGGCACTATCTTGCCAAAATCAAAGTCATCTACAAAGATGGCTAGCTTATTCATTTTAGGTGTGAAAGATGACAACTAAGGGGGGAGAGAAGAAGTACTTACTGTGGCAATGATTTCAGCAACTCATTTTATTGGGGTAACATTTGCACTACTAGTGGGAATAGAAGGTGTAGTGGGAGTAATTGGTGAAATTGTATTAGCCACTGACTGATCAATGGTAGAGCTTTCTCTTATGTTGAAAGAAGGAGAAGAGAGACTAGGGATGGAACCTGAGGAGTGAAGGACATCTCTAGAAGTGCCTTGAGGATCACCAAACATGAATCAAAAAGGAGAGGTGGCTCCAAAAGAAGGAACACTAATGAGAGAAAGAGGCAAAGGAGATTCTACAAGAGATTGAGGTGGTGAAAAAGAAACACTTATAAGTGGTTGTGCCCCTTCCTATGAAGATAGAGGCTCAGTTCTCCACTACTCTGAAGGCATGTCATCTATCTCCATCTGCTGAGCTACCTGTTCTTGGGTACCTTGTTCTCTAACCCCCTTTATCGTTAATTTTGGCTCCTCAACAACCTTTGATTTCTTGGACACAAAGATGATTTTAGGCTTGTGAGGCCTAGATGAAGAAGGAACATCACCTTTATTCTTAGTCTTGTTTTCTACCTTCTTCATTATTTTCACTTAGAATTCAGCCTCTAATCCTATAATGAACTCCTTCAACATGATCCCTTTGGCTACAACCAATCATTGGTGTTAGCCAATATTGGTTTGAATCTCTTTCTCAAAGAAGTCAATTCTTTTTGGGACCACTAAATTGGAGGAAGAGGAGAGTCAGTAACCTTCTCAGCTATATATCTACTGTTGATTACATTTTTATCATCAACCAGACTAGGGGGAATATCTGTAAGCCCCAAATATTTGATTTGCTCCAGAGTCAGCCTACTGTAATCCATCCTCCTGATTTCTTTGGCTATTCTCAAGTCTACACAGATGTCTTCAATCATAGGCTCATGAAATTGAGTCTTTCTTCTAATCATATCTTTGACACCCCTATAATCAAAATTATCCCTTCTCTTGAACTGTTTCATGGTAACTAGTTACATTTCTATCTCCATGACCTTTGTTTTGGCTATAGTCAAAATTGAGTATTTGCCAATTTCAATTGGGAACCTGAAACCTAGCTTTTTTAGTTCCATTTGCCTAGTGTGTATGACAACCATTTGTCTACGTAGCTCCATTAGGAATAACTTGTCAAAAGAAAATCTGGGGAGCATATAGGGATAGCCTTAGAAAAAGCCAACCCATAGATATGAAAAGGAGGGAAATTGTAGAAACATGTAGCCAAAGTCATTGACGAACATCCAGGCTTCATCAGATACTCTTTTCTATTCAAGTTGAGGGTCGAAAAGGCACAAAAATACTATGAAGAAGGTGTCATTTACCCTCCTAAAAGATATATTTATCTTTTTAGTGTTAATTGAGGTTAATATGAATAGACTAGGGTGGTTCTCCTGTCTCCTTCAGCTATCAAACCTAGAAAGGTTCACATGGAGGCTATAATGTACACTAATTATGAAGTCATATAGAACTTTGAAGTAGTAGATACCTTGGTCAATTACTCATGAAGAGGGTTTCTGATTTGCTCACCCCAAAAGATGACTTGCTTCTCTTATAGGATTATCTTGATGAAGGGATACATCCATCCATGGAATTGTGAAGAAAATGGTAGGCCTCACACTCTGCTGAGAAGAGTAATCAAGTCACCAACTTCTTATATGAAATCACTCCTCATGAAATTTTGTGGCCATCTAGACAAGTTGGTTATGGGGGTCTTAAGCCACTTGTTATTCATCACCTTCTTCACCCTCTTGAGATCCTTGTCATACTCTCTCTGTGCCTTGATGAAGCCAATTCTTAGTACTTTAGTAGCAAGAGGGCACATGAAGACTTTATCAATAAATTTAGGGTCTAGCTAAATTATCATGTTGCCACTAGCATCTGACACTGACCTAGTCTCTCTATTGTAAAACTAGGGACACTAGAGGATGAACCCCATATGATGTGCCACTACTGAGAAATAGGCAACTAGATGAATGTTGCTTTCAATTATCCTTTTCATTTCTAGGCTTGGGTTCATCACCTTAGTTTTGGTTACAAATTCGACCATATCCACATGGCCGATCTCTACGTCTCTAATGTCGTCAACATTAGAAGTGACTGAGGTGATTGAGAAAATGCCTTGGTACTAGTACTTCATGGCATTTGACTTCTTCATAGAAGCTTTAGTCATTAAAACTAGTCTTGATTGAGTGGGTGCCGATGAATGAGAATCCTCAGGGGGTACTACAATAGTAATCATGATCATGTAATTTAGGAAAACTAGGCAAATTGGGGAATTTTCACGTTGGGTGATCATGACCAAGGAATGACACTTAATAGGGCCGGGTCGAAAAATGGGTCAGAAAATGAGAGAAAAAAGGGGAGGAGGTGAAAAAAATGAAAAGGATGAAAATTTCTCTAGAGTTAGAGAAATTGGAGGAAAAAATGCAAGGGTGGCAAAATTTGCCACCCTGGCATGTGGAATGGTTTGCATGCATGGGTGGTGAATTTTGCCACCCTTACATGCAAGGGGAAGAAAGAAGGAATAGGTGGAAAATTTTTATACCTATGCATGCTTCATAAGAAAGTGTAAGGGTAGAAAAATTTTCCACCCTTACACTTTAGACTTGTGTTGATGGCAAATTTTGCCGCCGATGCAGCTAAGTATTATGAACCCATATCGGTGGCAAATTTTGCCACCGATGTAGGAGGTGGGGAAGGGTATAGTTAGGGTGGAAAGTTTTCCACCCTTAATAGGTAAGACACCAAGAAATTCTTGGGAGAGAAGGGAAGGTAGTGAAAATTTCTACCCTAGCATGGGGAAAATGATGGAAGGTCGACAGGGTAGGAAGAGAGCTCGGTGTGAGGAGAAAGGAAGGGGGCCGATCGGCCCTAGGGGAAGAAATAAACAAGAAAAACACAAACCCCCAAAAAACTAACAACTGATAAAGAGAAGAATAAAAGAAAGGGAAGAATGTAAAAATGAAGAGCAAAAGTAAGACCTACTTGGAAAATAACACGTGCCGTGAGCTCAAATTTGTCAAAATGCACTTTTCTCACTTGATGGATCATCCAAAGGTAGAAGGCAGGAGGAGGAGAGGAAAGAATGAATAAAAATGGGGTGAAAATTAGATTAAATAGAGTGAAAATTGACCCTAACCACTTGGTGCATGTAGCCATAAATGCCGCATGTAAACATTGAGGCAGTATATGGGTGGCAAAATTTGCCACTCCTGCATGTATGGGAAGAAAAATGTAGGGGCGGCAAAATTCACCACTCTTGCACGTCTAGATGTAGGGGTGGTAAAATTTGTTTCTCCTACATGCATGAAGGAAAATGCACTAATGGCAAAAATTGCCACCCATGCATGAAAACAAAAGAAAAACACTAACTCTGAAAAAGCCAAAATTTGGTCCCTCGGTTGCATCGAGACCGTAACAACTTTCACATTTTGGGGAAAACATAATGAAAAGATGTTACAAACTTTGAATGGTGCCAGTTGAGAAAGTATGAGGATGAGAAAACCCATCTCAAAAAATAGACTTAGAGAGACAAAGGGTGAAATGGACAAGTTTCGCAAGGGGTTGTTCCAAAAATGAGTTGAGTTGATTTTGGAAACAACAAGTCCTATTGTTGATGATTCCTTTCTTGATGAGCATTTATTTTTAGTAATTATTCAATCACCTTGTTCATAGATATTAATAAATATCTTATTATAGGATCACTACCACAATATTTCTCACCTAGAAAAAAACAAAATATGATTCAAAAGAGTAGACACTATTCCTAGATTATAGGGTATCTGTTTATCGCTAGAATAGATTTAGTTATGAAAAGATGTATCTGAGAAGATGAAGATTATGAAATTCTCAAATCTTGTCATGATGAACCCTATGGGGGTAATTTTTATACCGAATGGATTGATATTAAATTACTTACTACTATATATTATTGGTCTTCTTTGCATAAGGATGCTGTGATGTATACCCACATATGTGATCAATGTCAGTGTATGGGGAACCCACTCACTTTGATGAAATGTCATTACAACCACAAATAGTTCTAGAACCTTTTTATAAATGAGTATTATATTTTTTAGATCCCATTGATCCTAAATCCAATAAAAAGGAATATATACTAGTGTACACTGATTAATAAGGAACATTTCTCACTTCTAGATGAATTCTTATCACTCTATCATACATTACATTCTCAAAAAGCATTTTTTATTCTAATCAAAGGGAAACAAATAATTTACACCTCACAACTACCACTTTTATTCATCATTTATGCATTAATGAAAGGTATTTCTAAAAGTAATAAATTAATTATCTTATATTTATTTCATGTCATAAGTTTTAATTATTACCAAGATGATGGTCTTAATGTTATTAAAATGTCACCATATCTTCTCTTTATCACTCCATCCTGAGATATCTTCTCCTTCATCAATTTAAATGACCATTAAAGTGCTACTACCACCACCCCTTATCATTACCATGAGCCATTCATGCATATTAGATGTGTCCCTTGAGGATAAGAGACCGTTTAAGTTGGGGGGATTTCCCATAATTCAAATAGATTGTCTCACTCCCAAAACAAAATTTCAAACATTTTCCCCAAAGCTACAAAACTTTTACTATAAGAGCACAAATCCTATAACTAAAATTTTATCTTATAATATGGGAGGAGACTTGATTAAACATAAGCCGCTTGATATCTCTCCTCTAACCAATAACCTAGACATCCTAGTCCTATTTCAAAATGTAGGATGGGATTAATATTTTGAGAGGATACATGCTCTTGATCAAATAATTGTAGAAGAATTTTTTGGTTCATTTTATAACAACCTAGATACAAAGAGGAATGAAAATAAATCTAATTGAAACCATCATTAGTAGAGTAACTGTATTGCCACAAATAGGGGAAGCATGGTATGAAAATTTTGATGCCAAGGTAGTGAGGCATAAATTAATTATAGGAGATGAAATCATAGAGACTTCAAAATATGGCACTACATAGATATAATTACCAAGAAGGTGGGACATATTTGTTGTGTTAATCTATAGATATTTCACCTAAAAGTGAGATATTATATGTTGCATGGCATTCACTTCAAATTCATGAATCATTTATGACCTGGTACTGAGATAAATGTACCCAAGTTCTTGCTTAACATAATCACAAAAATAGTAGAGGCATTTCAAAGAGGTAATCCCAAAGTTCTCTCTCATCATTGTTTAATTCATCTAATTTTTCAAGACTGCTTACAAATAACTAGGCCCAATATAAGTTGGGAAGATTTTTTCTAAATACCTAGAAATGCAAAAAGTAATAGTGAGGGAAATGGAAGTATAAGAATAGATGATTGAAGAAAGCCTTATTATAGCACCATAAGAACCTATAGAAGAAAACCTTACTACACCTCCATAGGAACTTGAAAAATAAGGTCTTCTTGTAGCCACATAAGAACCTATAATGAGGATAAATCTTATAGAAGGGGATTCCACAAGAAATGATTCCAAAATAAAGAAGAGGAAACTCATCCTCCAACCTAACTATGAGGAATCTAAAGAAGAACTTCCACCTTCCCCTAAAAAGTCTAAGGTCACATCTACTCCTCATAGATCCCATAGATTAAGAGGAAAGATGAAAGGTAAACTAAGAACTAAAACTTCTATTATAAAAATTAATGAGGAATTTAGAGAAAAACAAATTTCTAGTAGTCATGAATCACTTGAGGCATTTAGTTTTGATAACCTAGATACTAACAAGGAAGGATGTTTTCAAGAAGGAAATAAGGAGACAGAGCAAGTGGAACATAGTCCTAAAGAATTTTGAGAATAACTAATGCAGAAAGAGGTAGAACAAATGGAACAACCCAACATACAAGTGGAATTTCATACTTTGGAGCAAGACCTATAGGAAATAGAGTGATTAAGGAACAAGCTATAGGATCAATCAGGAGGATTAGATGCACTTGTTATAACAGTGACCCTCTATAAAAAGCCATCTTGCATCCATTGTTTCACAAACTTCCTTTGTAATAGAAATGCAATAGGAAAAACCTACAACTTCCTAATATGTTAGGTATAATTCCTCATATTTGGCTGATTTTTATATTTATGAGATGGATAGACATTCAGTATGAAAGTTATAGGTCATTAACAAAGGAGAACAAAAAATTGAAAGAAGAGGTTAGGTTGAAAGAAGAAATAATCTCCAAACTATAGTAAAAAATTGAATATATGGATGGTCTTACTCAAGAGATCATTGGTTGTAGGCCTCTTGCAAGGGTATATTTAGTTTATCTTTAGGAATAATGGCATAAGTTTAAATTCATGAGAATTTACTATTACATTCCTTATGAAGTAATTGTTCCCCTCTCTTTCTTTCAATTATATAAAGAAAGCTCACAAGAAGAACAAGCACAATTTTGTGAATAAAATATTCATAATTATGATATTCCTTATGAAAGGGAATGGAATCCTAACCTACATGTTGGAGATCTCTTATATTTTGAATGAACAAAAGAGAGGATGAGAGATGACTAAATATAGAAAAAAGAAAGGGAAAGTCAATTATTTATTAGAAGAGAGTCAGTTGCACCTAAGATTATGTTGACATAATGGGGTAACATCATGTTGTAAAAGGAATTCAAGGCTTGGTTTGACAAAAATTGTTGTGCATCCCAATATTTTTACTTGGGATTGAGAACTTTTGTTGGACCCACAACAAAAAAAATCCTACATATAAATATGGAATGAACTCATTCTTGAGATAAAAAGGAATGAGCCATATTCCCTTTTCAATTTAAAGGCAACATTTAATAGAATCATAAGATATATTTTAATTGCACATGAAATGAGATCTCAATTATTAAGCATAAAATTCTAGACCCTTCTATTTTTTTATCTTATTCTAGATTGGAAGGCTAAAACTCCATTAGATGAAGCCAAGGAGGTAAAAAATTGGCAGTTGTATGAATAGTGGCATGGATTTTATGATCACCTATCAAGTGGTACCATGGATCCTATAGATTTTAGAACTATTTGTGAAATTGAAATGAGAAACTTTATTTCTTGAGGATGAGCAAGGTCTTAAGTTGGGGGTGTGGTGAGCCCTAGAAATGTCATGTTTTTTTTCTCATCTACCATGCTCATCCTTTTTGTTTATCATGCTTCTAAGCTACTTCCCATAAAGTTTCTAACCTCAATCAACCATAATCTTGAAAATAACATTATGTTCTCAATATCTTTGAATAGTTAGTACTTTATCTTGAAATCAAGTATATAATAGTTATATTCTATGATAGGATGGTTTTATCTATAATATGTTTTAAAGATGTTTTGAAGAAATAGGAATATAACATAGACCATCCTGCAACAAAAGGGATCTCATCATGCAAACACATCCTGAAGCCATTGCATAACTAAAGTTGTAGATGAAGAATTTGATTCCTAGTTTAACCAGCTTGCAAAAATGATAATAACCTACATAGAGTGAAATAAGAATGTGTCTAAAGATTGAAACAACTTTGTTTGTCTTAAGGTAGTATTACAAGATTCACATGAATGGTGAACTTAGCATAAGGAGCCAATTTATGTTATCCTATAGCTGAATGTTTCTTAGTTTGGAATATATATTATTTTTTATAAAATAATCTCACCTATTGTATATATATATATATATATATATATATATATATATATATATATATATATATATATATATATATATATATATATATATATGACAACATAGTTGATAAAGTAGTAGATATAAATTAGAGAAATATATCAAAAGTACATTTTGTAAGACAACTATTATTGTAATTTTCTTATAGCAATTCATTATTGCATTTTGATTAATATGAACAATCATTTTTGAGTCCATTTCATTATTATAAGAGGAAGGATTGAAGCTAGAGTCAGAAGGAGGAAGGGCCCCCTTTGAAATTGTTTAAGAAAAAATTGAACCCGTTAAATAGCTAAGCATGTTATTTATTTTCTTTGTGTTGTGTGTTTTATTTCTGAATTGTGTGATTTTCAATCTTACATAGAATTGTTTTAAGGAAGCTTCCAAAGATAAAATAATGTAATAATTAAATTCATAGTATTATATTCATATTCAATTATAGAATTCCATTTCTTTCATGGTTTTATCATCGTATATTACAATCAATAGAAGGTCAAATTAGAAGATTGAGTGTGCACATATAGTGATGTTATCCTATCAAGTTTACATCCTCAGGTTGACATTTAAATTAAGTAGAAGATACAGGTCTATGGTAACTCTCCTTGTTAATTTTGATCAAGATAAGTATATATGATTTTGAATCTACTTCTAGTCAACTATCACTAAAGACTCTTCCATTCATCTTTTACCATCAATGGACTAGGTTTGCAAGTTGCATTACTTATGGAGTGTCTTAGGTCTGAGACAAACTAGTGAGCACTTCCCCTATTATTTTGAAATAAAGGATATCATGGAGGTATTATTAAATTAGTTAATCCCCCATATACAAATTTCCAAATCCTTACCATGATTCTATATCCTTCAACACTTCAAATTCTTAAAACTAGTTATATGCATGTAACTATATGCAAGGTTTTGATTGACTAAGTATACAATTTTGAAACCCATATTAGATCAATATTTAATCTATTTTATTTGACGTTGAGAATCAAATGGAAGTGTGATATTATCACTTTGAGACTAATTTATACATGATCATCTTCAACTTACACCTTTACCTACCAACCAAACTTCCATCTTTCATCAGGTTAGGCTAGTATGTCTCTTGAGTCAAATGTAGGTGTTTATTAGGTAAATAAAAGAATTAATATAAGTGATGATACATGTTTGAAAATTTTAATTCACACTTTTGGTTCATCCTAAGGTCACTATGGCCATCTCACACTTGAATGGATTCATTTCTAGCTTGAGAACATGCTCTTATCCCTTTATGATCAATGTGTTAGGGTGTTACTTACAATGTTCCAAATTCATTTTGGCCTAATGAAAATTTATTTATTTAAGTATTTCCATTAGGATATTGAATTTAAAATCCCATTTAACCATCATTCTCTCTTGACTTAACAACCTCATCTTATGTTAAGATGTGACCTCTCCATCTAGGCTAAAAACATGAAACTATTAGGGTTGCCTATACCTCATAGACCTTCACCATGGGATGACACTATGTGGATCAGAATCCCTTTATGTATAAATTGAGGTAATCCTTCCCATTTTGAAACTTTCTTCAATTTTTCACCTCTCCATCTAGGTCTAAGTGTAGGTAATGGTCTCACCACTCACATAGTGATCTTCTCCTGATCCATGAATTTTTTTGAGTCCAAAATAAGCTCAAATGTTTCCAAACATGCTTTGGTCCCTCTTTTAGGTCTGAACATAATTGGGTTTCTATTAGCAACCTATAGATGCATGTTTCAAGGATACTTGATTGTATAAAATGTCTTAGACCTTATCTTTCATCAGTGATGTTGTTAAATAAAAAATTAAATGGAGAATTTGACTACCATGCTCTAAGGGGTTTTAAAAAGGTGTAATACCCTTGATATAAACCCACTCATATAAAGATGAACTCTAAAACTATTAAAACACTAATCTCAGCCTTTAATAGTGTTCACTTCTAGCATAAGAGAATGATTCTACTTATCTTTCCTGATCACATGTTATTAACTAGGTTGAATTCAACATGAAATTAATATATATTCTTTACAAGTATACATGCATCACTTGGTTCACATAGACTAATTTCTAAAATGCAACCATATGAGAAAAACTAAGCCATTGGGATTGTATAGGCAGTTTGGAAGTACTAAAAATCTTAATGATTATTCATAAAACATATGCCACCAATTCTACAAATATAATTATTAAATGGAAGCTCCTAAGGACCTCTAACATCCTCCAAGTTTACTCACTCCAACTCCTCTTCTCCAGTCTATACCAAATGAAAATTGTTAACCCTTTTTGAATTATCCAAGGGAATGAGAGGAGAGAGGAATTTTTTTTTGTTAATTTGGATCTATTAAATCCTCTTAATCTTGAAAATGACTTATGGGGATGCTAAGACACATTCCTAAAGCATTCACACATGCATATGAGTCACCCTAATTCATACAACTATATGAAATTGACATTTTCTAAATGTTCTTCTTTACATTGAACCTACAATATTTTAGTTTCAAATCCTTATCTAACCCTTCTCTAGCATGAAATACATTATCTTGATTCCTTACATTTTTCCTTTTGATGATGTTCATGTACAATTACTTAAAATTATCAAAAGGTGGCATAAAAGGACATTAAGAAAATAGACAAATATGACAAAGGCTAAAACATGTTGTATGATGCTCAAAGAGAGACTTGACTTCACTTAGGACCATGTAAACCATTTTCAAACCTAGAGGACCTTATGTAAGTTTGAACATGTATGGGGTTAACCCAATTTGACTTGGGGTAAAACTTTGGTCAACCTTTTGGTGATTTCTAGGGGTAACATGTTTATTATGCTTAAAGGCTAGTTGGATTGACCTTCCATTGGTAAATGGAGTCAACCATATACTTTAATTAACATTGATATGCCTTTGAAAAGACTACAAACTCACACTAAACACAAAAATAAACAAACACAAAACATGACAAGAAAACACATACATGTTCTCTCTAAGCACTTAAGGAAAACACATAAATAACTCACACCAAATAATGTGCCCAACACTTATGGAAAACACACACATATACCAATATATAAAATACATTAAAATACTTGAGGCAAAGGATAACTTCATCTTTTCTTCAACCAAGGTCAAATACAATGCTTCTATAATTAATTTTATTCCATGAAAATAAACCATCTAGAATGAATGTTTGTTAATGAAAACTTCCTTATGGAGGTAATCAAATAACTTACCATTTTTGGAGATTATTATAACTACAAGCATTTCACTTGTAACTCTCATGAACACTCCATCTATCATTGGGAATCATCAAACCCTTCCCAACTTCAAATGTATTTAAACCATGATATATTTGTTGTTGGGAGTCATCAAGGATGTCTATTGGTATACCAAAAACTTCATGGTCTACCAAAGTTGTTTTTTACTTAGTAAAGACCCCATGCCCTTATTTTTTCTCATTAACAACATGATTTATCTCATCATCATGTCTATGTTCTTCTTGAAGAGTTGTAGACTAACATACCTCTTCAAACTTCTGCATAATGGCATTGAATTATTGTCACTTATCATCTACCTTTTCTTGAGGTTCATGCTCATGAATATTCTCCTCTTTGGAAAATATAACTGAATTAAATTATATCCCCCTTAAGTATTATCTCCATTTCTCTCTCTTCTATTAGGTACCTCAGCTTGAGTCATGACTAGCATTATTCCCAAATTTTCCATGAAATCTTGATTGAAGGACTCATTATCAAAGGTAGAAGGTTCATGAGGTTGATCTCATAGAGGCTAACCCTCATTCTCTTGAGAAAGGTTGTTTTGAGTAGGAACTAATGATTTTTAGGTGGAGGGGACATTTTGATTATAAGCATTATATGATTTTAGTTAAACTAGCTGCCCTTAACCTTGAAGATGACTTTAAAAGGGTGGTTTATTGCCTTAATAGTGTAGTTTCAAATGTCTCACTTGTTGTTTTATGATCTTATTGATAAATAAATATCTTGTTAAATATCCTTCACTCTTTATACCTCATTAGATTTACTTGATTGACTATGGGAAGTTGGCTTATGTTTTGGTGTAGGGATGAGAGCAACAACAAGTGTATGGGTTTTTAAATCAAGGAATATAAGCATAGGGGTTATTGGATAAATCTTCCCAGACTGAATCAAATAGTTCTTAGCCCTAATGGAAACTTCATAGGCATTAGGAAATGTGTCTTCTCCCATAGATTGTACCATCATAGAAATATTACTATCAGAATCCTTAAGATAATAAAGTAAAGCATGATGTGCAGTAGGTCTTACCAAGATTGGTATTTTATCCCATGTTTTATAAAACCTTGTGTTGAAGTTTTGAATATCTTCTTGAGGTTCTCTCCTTATGTTGTTTATCTACTTATTCAATGATGAGTTGTCACTCTTGTCCTCAAATGTTATACTCAAAGCATCACCTAATTCATTCCATGTGGTGATAGATTCAGGAGACAAATTACCATAACAATCAAGAGATTTTCCTTTGAAATAAATATCCAACAACCTAATATCTATATTCTCCTCAATGATGTGATGTATATTATAGAAGTTAGCAATGTTTTTAATATGCTCAATAGGAGTAATGGTAGTCTCACCTATGTATGAAGGGACACTTTTGAGGGAATATATGGGAATATAATCATAATGGGCAAGTGTTATAGGACTATAGATATTGAAAGCAACAAATTTAGGTTCCTTTCCATGATATCTTTAGTATTTTTCAAGATTGGGCTAATCAAAAACTTTCTTATAGGTCTATGAGCAAGGTATGATATCTTTGGGTAAGGATGGGTATTAGAAAATATGTTTGCTTTGATTGAATAATAATAAAGATATTGGAAATCAAAATGAATTATTTTATTAATAGATCTTGTGTTTACCTTATACATGAAATAATGCACTAGTCTACCACTAAGAGTCAATTTTTGGAGTTACCAGATACTATAGGAAGTAGACTGTTATAACCTCTTTGTTGTCAAGACTAGCATCCACATTGAAAAATATTCTTGGACCACATATCCTATTGGGAATTACAAAACTGTTATATCCCAAATTTTCATCCTAGAGAAGTTAATCACACCTTCTCAAAATTGGGATAAGATAAAACTATCTCTGAATATAAGAAGATTACTACAAGAGATAGATCTCTAGATTATGGACTATCTCCCTTGATCTAACTATTTAGGCTTTCAACTATGATAGTATGATCATGTATTAGGGGTGAAAAGGGAAGAAGGAAACATAAAAGTAACCTATATTAATGGATGTGATACACCAAATATATCTCCATAAACATACTTAAAACATACACTATGAAGGAAAATTACTAAAACTTATCTCAATTCAAGGTTATTCTAGCATAATGTTTATACATGGAGGCATATTTCCATGAATTTCTAGAGGTGGTTGAATAGGAGTTTTGCTATTAGACACTACTAATCTCCTTCACACTTCAAATACACCTAACAAACATTTACACTTCATGAGACCTATTAAAATAAATATTACTTAAATAATGCATATAAGATTAGAGTGTAAGGAGAAATGATCATCACTTATCATCTAAATAGACTACTTGACACACTTAGGCAATAATTTCAAAGACTAAACCACCTTAAGAACTTTATTGAAAGTAAAAACAAGATGTCAAACTAGTAGGGATTCGCCATACCAATTGTTGATAGTTTATAATGATAAAATGGATTCAATATATAGAATAATTTGAGAAGAGAGAGAAAGAGTGTAATTGGAAAGTCACAATTCCAAGTGTCAAGTCTTAAAGACTAGTTAAAATGCAAGATAAAGAGTTATAAAATAGATCATGAAGTTCTCTTGTACAAGTTTCAATTTGAAATATGTCATACTCCTAAAGTTGGTGTAGGTACACTTCATTATCCTTCTTTAAACTACTCTTCTTGATGAGGAGTTCACTAACTATCTATAACTACCTTGGAGATCATTGACACATATTTAATAAATTGAGAAGGTGGAAAAATGATTATTACAGGTCATTATACATCTTTCTAACTGATAACCTTCTCTTTACCACTTATTCACTTTCTTAGAGTAACTCACTAGCCCTCTAGGCCTAAATTATCACACTTGTCATTGGGGTGACCTACACATACCCAAGAGAGTTCACTGTATAGATGTGAGAAACATTTTTTAAACTTATTTGTCCTTTGGTCTATCATATAGAGTTCAAGAAAAGTCAAAATCACACTTATCATCTCCAACTTGGAAGTCACCTTGCTTCTCACTATTCTATCCAAGATTGCCTACAAAAATCAGCTTAACATAGGGGTCTCCATACATGACTAAGGTGATAATGGGGTTTGAGGAGTTATAATACATATCCACACATCTCACACCATGAATTTCACCTGTCTATCTCTTTTTACACCTTCAAATCATGCAAAAAACATATAATTTAACCCATTTATACAAGTGATGATATGGAATAATTGATTGGTAGGGAGCCTAAGAGAGTGATAATTAGGTTAAAATCACTTTCTAATCCAATTTACCCCTTCTAAATGCATTTATCTTCATCTCTTTCTCATCAAGATCTTATGAGGGTTTTAGGTATTTTAGGTTCTTAACAATGGTTCATAAAGGTTAGGCCCCTTACCTTCAAACCAATTCCATGAAATTCAAGTACATGACCTCCCTCAACTCTCCCTAAGTTATCAAGACCCCATGTATCTCGTATGTATAAATAGGAGTGAAAGAATTTGTCTCTTGGGTAGCTATTATGTATTTTGGACACCCCTGAGACAAATTAAGGTCAAAAATGACCAATATAAGTTATTCTCTACAAAATAATGGGTCTCATAAACTCTTCATTATCCCATGAAATATATTACATTGATTTTTGGATAATATGATCATATGAGTGAAGTTATAAGCCTCAGGTTCATTCTTAGTTCTAGGCCTCAAAGGCTTAGACTAGGTTTTTTGAGTATGTGACCACCTGTGAGTGGGAATAATGGCTATCAAAATTATTCAACACTTATTAAACTCTAATTAAATCCTACACATCATTTCACATTCACTCAATACTCTTCCATTCATCTTTTACCATCAATGTACTAGATCTACAAGTTGCATTGCTTATGAAGTGTCTCAGGTCTAAGACAAAATAGTGAGTACTTTCCCTATTAGTTTTACCTAAAGGAGACCATGGAGGTATTTTTCAAGTCATTATGTCCACCTGTACCAATTTCTAAACCTTGACCATGATTCTAAATCCCTCAACACATCAAATTCTTAAAATTAGCTATAGGCCAATGGCTATGTGCAGGGTTTTTATTCACTAAGTACGTAGTTTTGAAACCTAACTTAGATAAGTATTTAATATTTTTTATTTACCTATGATAATCACAATTAATTTTTATATTATCACTTTGATAGTGATTTCTACATGATCATCTTCAACTTACACGTCTACCTACCAACCAAACATGCATCTTTCATTAGGTTAGGCTAGTCTATCTCCTAAGTCAAACTATAGGTGTTTATTAGGTAAATAAAAGGATTCTTATAGGTTATGATACATGTTAGAAAATTTTAATTCACACTTTTAATTCCTCCTAAGGTCAATATGTCCATATCACACATGAATAGATTCATTTCTACCTTAAGACCATACTCTTATCCCTTTACCATCAATGTACTAGGGTGTTACTTGCAATGTTATAGGTTCATTTTGGCCTAATGACATTGTATTTATCTAATTAATTCCATTAGGATCTTGAATAATTTTAAATCCCATTTAATAATCAATATCTTTTGACTTAACAACCTCCTCTTATGTTAAGATGGGACCTCTCCATTTAGGCTACAAGAATGAAACTATTAGGCTTGTCTATACCTCATAGACCTTTACCATGGGATAACACTATGTGGGGAAAAATCCCTTTTTAGATAAATTAAGGTAAAACTTCCCATTTTGAAACTTTATTCAACTTTACACCTCTCCATATAGGTTTTACTATAGGTGATGGTCTCACCACTCACACAATGATCTTCTTCTGATCCATGAATTTGTTCGAGATGTTAAAATAAGCTCATTTTTTTCCAAATATGCTTTGGTCCCTCTTTTAGGTCTAAACATAATTGGGTTTCTATTAACAACTTGTAGATGCCTATTTTAGGACTACTTAACTATATTAAATGTCTTAGACCTTGCCTTCCATCAATTATCCTCTTTAATACAAAAACTTAATGGAGAATCCAACTACCATGATCTAAGGGTTTGAAAATAGGTGTATTACCCTTAATCTAAAGCCACTCACAAAAATATGAACTCTATAACTACCAAAACATTGATCATAGTTTTTAATGGTGTTCACTTCTAGTACAAGAGAATGATTCTGCCTATGTTCCATGATCACACATGCCAAATAATGTTAAATTAAACATTAAATGGGTATATATGCTCTAAAATTCTATGTGCATCACTTATTTCACACAAACCAATTTCTAAAATGTAACCAAACGAGAAAAACTTAGCCATTGGGATTGTATAGTTAATTTAGAGGTACTAATAATATTAATGATTATTCATAAAGCACAAGACACCAATCATTAAACTATGACCATTAAATAGAAGATCTTAAGGACTTCTGACATCTTCTAAGTGCACTCACTCTGAATCCTCTTCTCCAATCTGTAACAAATGAAAATTGTTGACCCTTTTTGAGTTGTCCAAGGGAGAGATAAGAGAGAGGAAATGGTTTTTGTCAATTTTGGATTTGTTGAATCCACCTGAGCCTAAAAATGACCTATGGGGATGCCAATACATCTTAGTGAATCATTCACACCTACATATGAGTCACCCCAATCTATATAACCATCTAAAACTAACCTTTTCGTAGATGATCTTTTTTTTACATTAAACCTATAAGATTTTAGTTTTAAATCCTTCTCTAACCCTTTTGTGACATGAAATACATTATCCTCCTTTTTTAAATTTTCCTATTGATTAGATTCATGTATAATTCCTTAAAATGACCAAAAGGTAACATAAAAAGACATTAAGAAAATGGACAAATATGATAAAGGATAAAACATGTTATATGACCCTCAAAGTGTGAATTGAATTCATTTAGGACCATGGTGACCATTTTAAAACCTATAGGACCTTATGTAAAGTCTTTACATGCAGAGGGTTGACCCACTTTGACCTGGGGTAAAATTTTTGTCAACAAGAATATAAGATAAATTATGGATGTATACCAAAGCCTCTAGTTTAAATATTAGTTATAGTGAAAGAGATTTATTTTCCCCAAAATGTGATATACTTTCCATGACCTAAATAAGGGACATGTTTAGGAGAAAAAGGAAAGGAGGAAAGAATAACATAATAGGAAGTAAAAAGATCACAAGGGTCTTCATTTTATAAATGGTTTTATTTATAAATTCATTATTTAACCATGCTTTCACATAGTTTCTAACATACTAAAATGGAATATGATATGCAAAAATAAATTTCATGGTTTGATTTAAAATATGAAAGAGAGCTTCATTTTTTTAAACACATTATGATATGATAGTGAAACAAGAAAATTTGAATAGAATGATTAATAAAGGATGGCCTCAACATGCATAAAAACAATGTTTACTTATCTAATGACTGTATTACTATAAAATAATTTTAGTAGGTCCATTTTCTAAATTGATAGATGATTTTGAAATTGCCTTTGTAAGAGAGTGCTAAATAGAGTAACTAGGGGATTTAAAGTTAGATAATTTGTGTGCTCTTATAGGAGAGTATTTGAATTTTTTATGATAATTGACATATTATCACATGTGGGAAAGCCATTAATAAGAATGTCATTTTGAAAAACCATATGTTATAGTGCAAGATACAAGTCCACACTAGTGGAGAGGTGTGTAGTGTATCCTTGTCTACCTAGTTCCCACTTGTCCAAAAATGATAGAGGCTTATGAAACTAGAAAGATAATGAAGTATATATTTATCAGGAATGAATAAGAATAAGTTAGTGATGTATAAAATATGTCCTTAGTAATTAAAATACTTTGAAGGATTTATTATATAAAAATATTTATCGAAATGGTGAGTTGGCCAAGCAAGGTAAAGATGTCAAGGACTAACATTGTCAAGCATTTATTGATTAAATTTTAATATCTAAAATGATATGTATTTTAACTCTTTTGTATTTTTATATGTTATTCCTCAACATGGATTTGAAAAAATTGAACATGGGTGATATATATATATATATATATATATATATATATATATATATATATATATATATATATATATATATATAACACAAGAGAGATTACGCCGAGTCACTATCAAGGAGAATATAAAGCCCAAGGTGCCTAACATACTCCTAGACTTTTCCCAAGTGAAAATGTGAAATCTCAAAATTGATCTAGGTGTGCCTCAAGTGAATAGGAAAAGGGTAAAATAGGGATCATATAATATATGTCCATGTGAATATGTGATACAAAGTTGAATATGCTAGTATCTAACCACAATAAGGGAAAACTTTTCATCAAAATGGACTAAGCTATGATATGAATGGTGATAGTCATATCACTAGAGAAGATATGAATGGTGTGTGTGTGTGTGTGTGTGTGTGTGTGTGTGTGTGTGTGTGTGTGTGTGTGTGTGTGTGTGTGTGTGTGTGTGTGTGTGTGTGTGTGTGTGTGTGTGTGTGTGTGTGTGTGTGTGTTTGTGTGTGTGTAACATGAGAGACTACACCGAGTCACTATTAAGGACAATCTAAAGCCCAAGGTGCCTAACATACTCCTAGACTTTTCCCAAGTGAAAATGTGAAATCTAAAAATTGATCTAGGTGTGCCTCAAGTGAATAGGAAAAGGGTAAAATAGGAATCATATAATATATGTCCATATTAATAGGTGATACAAATCTGAATATTCTAGTATCTAACCACAATAAGGGAGAAATTTTCATCAAAATGGACTAGGCTATGATCTGAATGGTGATAGATATATCACTAGAGAAGATGAACTAATTGTTAGAGGTACAATCACTAAAAATGGGTTGAATCATTGAGCCTAGAAAATCCAACTTCAATTTCAACCTTTTCATGTTCTTAAATAATTACCATAATCATTCATGAAGCATACACATCATTCATAACAATGAGTAAGAGAGACAATGCAAGATCAATCACATAACACATGACATATGTGGGAAACCCTCTTGGGGAAGAAAACTCACTAGAACCTACAATTAGAGTACTATCCTATAAAAACAAGAACTAATTTAGATCATTTTTAATTGATCAAAGAACTACCATCCCTATTTAGTGAGACTATAATCCCACAATGTGCTACCACACCTGTCTAGATGAGGTACAACAATAATAAGACCTTTAGAAAGTTTCACCTTTTAAGGAGGTTGAAACCCATTTAAATGTTGAGATTAAAAAATAACACATATAAACAAATCCAACTATGAACCAATGTTTACAACACCTAATGATGGACCTCTACTTATCAATCTTCACCTTCACTTACACTCAATCTACAAGAGAACTAGAGAACTATTATACCAATAGAATTATGACCTACAGGTCATATAAATAGTCCTAAATTTTTTATTATCTTAAACTCACCCACATGGAACCCACCCTTTCCTTCACTTCACAACATTCTGCTCTCAAATGTAAAACCTACACAGAAGTCACTCACATAAATCTAGAAACCATCGCATTTGGTTTCACTATATATAGAGTTATCATGATTATCAACATCTTGGTTAGCCATTAGGCATACCTTAACCATTAATTCATATATAATATAAAGACATAGCTCAAAACAATCCACATAGGTTGGCCATATTACACATGGGTCACCCTTAAATAACTACACCTTTCAATTAGGCCCTTGTAACCCTTATAGGTCTCATGAAGACTCATTCACTCCTTTATCACTTCATAAAGCAAAAAAAAGATCATATGAACACTTAAAAATGCATATTTACACTCTAAATGACCCCTTATCATCCTAAAATCCTTACAGTCATCATTGCACTCTTTTGTGCAAGCTCTATCAACTCAAACAATAGCCTTGTTCATAAGGACACCATGAATGAATAGACACTCAAATTATTAAGCATTATTCATACTAAATATATATTCATCACACCTTTAAAATTCACATAAATAATCCTTATATATTCTAAAAAACTCCCCAATATCCATTTCATCAATAAATATCAAAATAATATCAAAACAAGCTCCAAAAATCTTCTTGGGTTACTTGCAGAATACACACAAACACACAGTCAACTTTAAACTTTCATAACTATGTCTGTACAAACTTTAAAATACTAAAATATATATATTTATATATGTACCTTGGATTCCTATTAAAAAAATTATTCACACCATGATCAAATTTCACATAGATCAAAAGCTATGATCAAAATATAGAGCACTGGTTTTTCCTTTGCAAATTCAAATGCAAACGGTAATAGTTAAACCTCAAACACTATTCTCAAATCTCATGTCTTCACTATTTAAAATTTATTATACAAAATTTATCTAATTAAATATTTAACTCATAGTGCACCAAATCCCAAACATTAAACCTTGAACACATTGATCTCATCTTGTGAAATCTAGCAACTTTGATCTCATATGCTCCATCAATCTCTTCAAGATTTTCATCATTATAGTCATGCTAGATATATATCACATTGACCACTTGAATTTAATACAAACCATTTATATTTATTATTATGAACACCCTCTCACCATTTATCCTAGAATAATATCAATCTTTATCTCTGCTCAACATTAAACCTTGAACACTTTGACCTCTTTGATTTACTATGCGTTGTAGATCTAGATGTACAAACTCCTATGAACTATTAATATTTATGGAAAATCTAGGTACTTATCATTAATTTTTAACAATTTGATAAATATGTAAGATCACTCATGATCCTTAGGATCTCTATTTGGTCTTGGTCTTTACCCTTGCTTATTTTCTTAGAAAGCCAACTTTGTACCTTTATATCTTTTGCTTCACTCAAGTGCATGTTATAAAATTTGGATCATATGATATCCTCACATATTATAATACAAATATGTGTCAAAATTAATCCTCACACATGTGATATATAATTACATTTAAATTCCTTCACAAATTTATCTATCACAAAGCCAACTATGTCAAAAACTGCACGGAAGGCCAACTTTGAACAAGCATATCTTTCGACGCACTTCATCACATGACATAAAATTTATTAAATATTAAATATAAAAAAAAATAAACAAAAATATATTATTAAATTTTCCTTAAAAATCCACATGTGCAATATATGTCATCACAAAACTGCTTACTAGGTTATTTCTTACCTCATGCAAATTTGGCTAAGTATGGAAAAACACTATCAAAATGTCTGAGAACCCAAATTTGCACCCACACATATTTTAATTAATTTAGTTTCATGAATTGAGACTTAGTGCATAATAAATATGGAGTAATTTCATCGTAATCATATGACTAACTCCTCTTGACTCATCCACACGTGGTAATGGTGACTTCAACAAACTGCCTACTCATATTTTTTGCTATTAGACCCAAAATATCTAGATGAGAAAAATGATGAACCAGGGGAATTCCACTCATGAACATAAGAAATAAAATCTTATAAAAAATTTTATAGGACCCCTTTTCACATGATTAAATCACTATACTCATCCTTGACCATCTCTAACCATGTCAAAATTAAAGATAAACCAAGCCTCCTTCAATCATACTAGGACAAACACATTACACACTTTGTCATTATCACTTAGGCTATCAAAAAAATTCATCAACTAACTAAGAAACCTACATGACATCACCATTACATCATTTAAAACTCTCTAGTAATCTCCCCCTTTGTCATTAATGTCAACACACATCATATAGTTCACCTTTCTTCTCTCTCTTTAAGCACTCTCAAAATGGGAGCTTTCTCCCCCTTTGACACAATGAAAAAGTGGGAACCAACTAATCTTGAGGACATAAAAGGACCATAAAAATAAAATAATACCATATTATAAATATAGTACAAAGTCCCCCTTACCTTGATCTATCCTCTTCTTGCCTTGATAACTTCTTCTTACTCCATGCTAACATCTCTTCAACCAAGCACTACAACCAATGAAGAAAGAACATGAAAAACTCTAAACACTATTGAAAATCACCAAGAAATATCTAAGAGGGATTACTTCTAATATATCTAAGCCAATGCATCATATGATCATTTTCAAATCTCTACACACCATGAAGAACCACCATACATGCTTACCATCCTTCTCTTTCAAACTACCACAAGGACCACCAACATAACTTCATGCCACTCACCAAATAAGAAACATGAAATAAACCAAATTGATAACACACCTTGAAATACTTATGCCTTAATCTTTTGGAAAATTTGATCAAAATACACTCTTCTTCACACTAGGCCTATCTAGCCTCCTAGTAGCCCTACCTAAAACTTGCAGAGCCCATACTTTTTATTAGACACATATTCAAGACCTAAAAATTCATATCTAGATCATTCTCATATGTCCCCTCAAGTAAACCAATCTGCATCACCTAGATCATCATATGAAACATACTTCCTTCATAAACCAACTAGCCAATTAGGCCTCCATCTTAATAGAAACATGAATATCTTGAAAACCACAAACCTTTATATCTCTATGAATCTTGATTTAACAACCCATTTGGTCCACTCAACCTATTAATAATCCTTAAACCTCAAATCATAATGTATAATACTTTTATATCATATCTTAAAACCCTAAAAACTCAAAGTAAATAAGGTCAACAAACCTCTTTCTTGCCAACGTCTACCTCCAAAACTTCTTACAGACCTAGAGATAGACATCACACACTTCTGGACAAAAATTTTATCCTCCTTACTTTTGGGAATATATACTTCTTATAACCCATTTTTAGGCTTGTTTGACCTTAAGCCAAAATTGAGAGTACTCAAAAATATTCAACTTGACTTCAACATATCTTTAGACCAAAAAAACACCTAGATCTCATCATAAATAAATGCATAAACTTTTTTGAGAACCAAAACCTACTTGACATTACATCAAACTCGTTATGCCATCTGGAAATACCCATTCTAACCCTACACAATAGCTCTTTCACAAACCTCTATAGAAAACTCATGAACTTGTTGATCCACCTTAACTAATGACCTTCTAAGATCAACATAAGTCTCTTTATATATTGGCATTATGATCTTGAGCACACAAACTTTCTTCTTCATAATAAAGATGTCTCTTAAGAAGCATAGGCATAGACACCCTACTTCACAATGTTCTAGAACAATGTGAAAATAGGAGTTGCCAACAACTTATCATATTCATTCTCTTCCTTGGTCATCTAACACTTGTAGTTATTCTTCTTCTTCTTAGGCTTAAGATAATCAACATGCTCAACCAATATAACATTCTCCTTTTCTTATATGATTAGATTGATAATACATGGAGATAACATAGATTCATGACATACCTTTTCATTTGAAGAATCCACCTTATAGTTTGAAACCTCATAACTAAGCATAAATAATTTATGTTTTTTACATGATATATCATCAATAATATAAATATGTTCACTTAGATCTATACACACTTTATAACTAGCCTCAACCAGTATCTTGGTCTTCTCCTTGAGCTTGATCTCTTCATTCTCAACATGAGCAGATAATGAGACCCCTTGGCACTCTTCAATTTTTGTATCTTTTTACACCATAAAAAATAGATTACTTGAACCTATAGACTCATCATGACTCACACTTATCACCTTTGGATTCCATGTGTTAAATTGTCTTCTTCCTTGAACTCTAGTAGCCTGATTGAACTCATTCTATCTTGTATACCTTTACTTACAGAATCTAGTAATGTGACCTCTCTATTCAAAATTGTAGCACACCATAATCCTTGAAGAAAAAAAGTTTGTCTTACCATGTTTGGATATAAACTTTAAATATGTCCTTTGTCATGACAAACAAAATAACCTCCTTTTTTTTAAGAGGACTCACCTTGTCTAATCTTATGTATATAATGGTTTTAAAAGTGTCCCACATCAATATAGTTGAAGCACTTAACCTTTCTTACATATTTTTACTAATGACCCCCATCATAGTCCCATGCAAACTCATTTATAATAGGTCTTTTACATTCTCTAACCCTATGACCAAATTGATTACATGTGTAACATTAACCATTTAATCTTGTATAGCTCATAGCATTTGGATGTCTAATCTGATTTGTCTTTATTCTACCAACACCTTTATTCTTTGTCTGATGATTTTTATTCAAAGCATGATTTTCATGGTTCACATTAGTCTTCACCTTGTCTTGAGTTACATTATTTTGTTTTTCTTCATATTCAAGACTAGTTCTATCACTAACATGATTTTGACCACTCAGAATATTGTCTAAATTACATGATCTCTTTTCAAATCTCATAAATGTCTTCACCTTACTAGATGCCTTCTCTAACTTAGATTTCAAAGACTCATTTTTAAAAACATACCTTAAACATTCATCTTATTTATCTTTTAGGTTTGTAGATAGAATTTTTAATTGACAATTGAGATGCTTGACCATATCTTCATGATTCTTGGTGTCTTTATTCAATCTTTCTTCATACACATTGAATTTCTCCTCATATTCTTTGATTTGAGACTTCATCTTCTTCTTAATCTTAAATTCTTCAAGAGCATTTACCAATGCAGTCTCATAGTCCATTTCATCTTCATCATCATCTGAATCACTCCAAGTAGAGTCATTTTGATGTGAGAAACTTCCTTCCTCATCCATGAATAGTGCTTCATCTTCATCATATTCATGATTATAATATGAATCATTGTCTTCATTCTCATCTCATGAGCTATATTCTTCTTTGGTGTAGAGACTCTTCTTATTCTTGAATGACTTCTTGTTGTCATACTTTCTAAATCCTTTCTTTCTATATGTATTATTGTCTTCATCATGACCTTCACTAGGCTCTTCATCATAATCATTATCATTATTATGAGGGAAATTATGATAAAAATGCCTTATCTCTCCACAATTGAAACATTTGAAGGGTATTTTACCCTTATACTTTCATAAGCCTGTGTTCAATTTCCTAGTAATCATAGAAATTAGTTCATCCTAATCAATGTTAGATATGTCATCCTCTTTGGGTTTATTACCTTGGAAATTCTTCATAGGCTTCATCTTTATCTTTAATGTTTATTCCTTCTTTGATGGTATATCATCATTTACTCTCAACTCATAAGTAGTAAGGGTGCCATGCAATTGATCCATCTTCGATTGAGTAAGATCATGACTTTATTCTATAGTAGATAATTTTAGATCAAAATTGAAAGATAAATAACTTAATACCTTTTGAAATATAGTAGCCTCTTCAAGGTTCTCTCTAAGACCTTTGATGATGTTCACAGTCTCATCAACTATTTGTAGAAAGGATTCCATTGAATCTTCTTCCTTAATCTTGAGACTTTAAATTGCCTTTTGTGAGTCTGCAACTTAGCAAGCTTGACCTTTTAATATCCTTCATAAATGATATGCATTTTTCTCCATATCTCTTTAGTAGATTTACAATGGATTACCTTAGTGTATTCAGTCTCTAAAATACCACAAGTGATAGCATTCATTTCCTTATAATTTTTCTCAAACAACTTATTTCTTGCAACACTACATGGAGGAGTAGTAGGAGAAACATAACCATCTAAAACAAATTTCCATACACAAAACCTTAGATACATAAGGTATGTCCTCACTCTTACACTCCAAAATGCATAATTGGATCCATTGAACATTGGTGCTTATTTAGTAGAGAAACCTCCTTGATGACTAACCATATTGTACCTTGGATCACCTTTAAGCTATCAATCCTTTACCAAAGGACCTGCTCTTATATAAATTGTTAGAGGTACAATCACTGAGAGGGTGGGTGAATTAGTAAGACTAAAAAATCCAACTTTAATTTTGATATTTTCAAGTTCTTACACAATTACCATAAGCATTCATGAAGCATACACATCATTCATAACAATGAGTAAGAGAGACAATGCAAGATCAATTATAAAACACATGTCATATGTGGGAAACCCTCTTGGGTGAGAAAACCCAATAGAACCTATAATTAGACTATTGTCCTATTAAAACAAAAACTAATTTATACCATCTAAAATTGATCAAGGAACTACCATCCCTATTTAGTGAGACTACAATCCCATAAGGTGCTACCATACATGTCTAGCTGAGCTACAACAACAACTAGACCTTTAACAAGTTTCACCTTACAAGGAGGATACAACCCCCTTGGATTTTGAGCTTCCATAACAACACCTATGAACATAAATACCTTTAAACTGATTTCTACAACACCTAATGATGAACCTCTACTTATCACTCTTCACCTTTACTCATGCTCAATCTGTAAGAGCACTATTCTACCAATAGAATTATGATGTATAGATCATACACATATTCTTAAATTTGTTTTTCTCTTTAACTCATCCATAGGGCACTGACTCTTTCCTTTTATTCACAACACTTTACTCTCAAATGCAAAACCTACACATAAGTCACTCTCACAAATCTAAAAACCATCACATTTGGTTTCACTATATATAGATCTATCATTATTATTAACATATTGGTTGTCTATTAGGCATGAATTAACCCTTAAGGCATATATCATATGAAGACACATCTAAAAACAATCAACATAAATCAGCCATTGAACCCATGGGTCACCCTTAAGGAACTACACCTTTCAATTAGGCCCTTGTAACACTTATAGGTCTCATGAAGACCCATTCACTCCTTTAGCACTTCATCATGCAAAAAAAGAAACATAATACCACTTCCAAATGCATGGTCCACTCTATGTGACCCCTTAGTCATCCTCAAATGCTTATAGTCATCATTGCACTCTTATGTGCAAGCTCAATCAACTCAAATAATAGCCTTGTTTATAAGGACACCATGAATGAATACATAGTCAACTTATTAATCATTGTTCATACTCAATATAGATTGGTCACACCTTCAAAATTCTCATATATCATCCTCATGGAGTATAAAACACTCCCTAATAACCAATTCATCAAGAGATATCAAAACAATATCAAAACAAGCTCGAATAATCTTCTTGGGTTACTTGTAGAATACACATGAACACATAATCAAATTTAAACCTTCATAGCTATGTCTTTACACATTTTAGATATTAAAATATATATTTATAAATTTACCTTGGATTCCTCTACAAGTTTTCTTTTTTTGCATAGATTGAAAGATATAGCCCAAATACAGAGCACTAGTTTTTCCTTTGTAAATTCAAATATTCAAATGCAAACGGTCATAGTTAAACCTCAAACACTATGCTCACATATCATGTCCTCACTGATTTATATTCATCATGCACCATTGATCTCATTAGATATTTAATTCATAGTACACTAAATCCAAAACATTAAACCTTGAACATGTTGACTTCATCTCATGCAATCTGGTAACTTTGACCTCATATGCTCCCTTGATCTCTTTGAGATTGTCCTCACTTTAGTCATGCTAGACAACTATCACATTGACCACTTAAATTTAATTCACACCATTGATCTCTATTATTATGAACACATTCTCACCATTGATCTTGGAATAAGCTTGATGTTTATCTCTCCTCAATGTTAAACCTCAAACACTTTGACCTCTTTGACTTGTTGTATACCATAGATCTAGATGTATGAACTCCTATGTACTCTTGATCTCTATGGATTGACTAGGTCCTTATCATGCACCATGCACCATTATATCAATTTGTATGATCACTCATGAGCCATAAGATCTCCATTTTGTCCTAGTCTTTACCCTTGCTTAAAAATGACTATGGGAACCATTCCTTATCTACCTGGAAAGCCAACATTGCACCTCCATATCTTTTGCTTCACTCAAGTGCATGTTTTAAATTTGGATCATATGATATCCTCACATAGGAGAATTCAAACATGTGTAAAACTAATCCTATAACCCTCACACATGTGAGATATAATGACATTAAAATTCCTCCTTAGATTTATCTATCACAGAGCCAACTATGTCAAAAAATGCATGGAAAGCCAACTTTGAACAACCATATATTTTGATGTACTTTATCACATGACCTAAATTTATCACATATTAGCTTGGTACAAAAATAAATAAACCCATATTATCAACTTTTATTAAAACATCCACATGTGCAAGATATGCCATTATAAAACTACTTACTTAGTTCTTTCTTGCCTCATGCAAATTTGGTTAAGTACGGGAAAACACTATCAAAATGCCCGAGAGCCCAACTTTGCACCCACATATATTTAAATACATTTAGATTCATGAATTGAGACTTATCACATATAAAATAGGGACTAATTTTATCATAACCATATGACCAACTCCCCATGAATCATCCACATGTGGCAATGGTGCTATCAGCAAACTACCTACTAAGATTTTTTGTTATTGGACCCAAAATATCTAGATGAGAAAAGTGATGAACTAGGTGAATTTCACTCATGCATAGAAGCAATCAAAGCTTATAAAACATATTATAAGACCCATTTCACATGATCAAATCACCATACTCATCCTCGACCATCTCTAACCATGTCAAAACTAAAGATCAACCAAGCCTCCTTTAATCATACTAGGACAAGCACATTGCACACTTTGTAATTATCACTTAGGCTATAAAAACACTTCATCCACTCATTAGGACACCTCTATGAAATCACCATGAAATCATTGACAACTCTCCAACACTAACCTACATGGGATGGAACACAAACATTGATATGAGAAGTCATCCTAAAATAGGGGAAATAAAAATGTACACCTTAATAATCACAAGGAATCTAAGACAAACTAAAAAATGGTAAAAATGTGATAAAAATAAACCTGAAGGTGATATCTAAGATTCATAAATAATCAAAGGCTTATTGTAATATGATATAAATGCTAAAAATAGAACCTAAAGACAATGCCTAAGATTCACAAATAAAACTAAGGATAATTTAAAAATGATATAAATAACACATATATGCTGAAATGTAAAGTGATAAAATGTAAAATATAATGATAAAATCAAGACATGTACAACAAGCATCACATATGCTAAACGTAGTAATATTAAATCTAATCATGTGAAAATGTGAATTAAGCTATATGAAACAATTATTTACTCATAAGTGTTTTGAAATATATTGACATACATCATCAATAACATCTATTAAATATTACTATTATTGATATCAAGTTATAATCATGATATATTTTAATCTTTTGGAGAGTCATTCGAGGACTTCCTTGTGTGAAATATCTAAGAAAAAATTGTGTAAACTAAAAGGAGGATGTTATGAAGCCTTATGTTGAAAGTAATAAATATGAAGAACATGCAACATCATATCACACACATCCTATAATCCATGGGATGTATTTGTTATAGAGGAGGTTTTTTTAATCCTAGATGGATCGAATGAGAATTTCTAAGAACCTAGAAGTGTATGCCTCATAAATTATTTAAAATATTGCTAGAGATATCTACATATAAGTGTAATATTTTTAGCACACTGATTCAAAATACATACACCTCTTCATGCTTACATATGTAATCTAGTGTAATATTTGGTGGTGACATATTTGAGAGACTTCAAATTTTAGTTGATTCAATATGAAGTGCATCAAGATACTACTAAAGATGGCGATGTGAGTCAAAGGATGAAAATTAGTATTATGGGAGAAAAAAACATGCCTATGATTAATAGACTAAGGTGGTCAACTGGCTATGGTGGTATTTGGATCTTATGGCTTGTGATGTGTTAAAAATATCTGATAAGTTATACACTTTTTAGTGGAATGATTAGATACTTTATGAAACTCACAATACAGTTCTTCCTCTTGGGTGGGTAGGTGTAGTACCACATCTAAAATATCTACATAACCATAATGGGGGTTATTTAAAACCTTTTCAAATAAATATTTAGTATCAA
The DNA here is from genome assembly GCA_037957365.1 of Torreya grandis. Taxonomy (NCBI): domain Eukaryota; kingdom Viridiplantae; phylum Streptophyta; class Pinopsida; order Cupressales; family Taxaceae; genus Torreya; species Torreya grandis. The sequence continues at coordinate 794,649 of JARHVA010002476.1, read as the reverse complement.
ATCATAAAATGGTAGATTTAGTAGCTTGATTTTTCTTGAATTATCTATGGTACACACTACACTCATGTTTTGAGTGAGTATAGACATTGTGGAATGAACAAAATGGTGTTTATACTTCTTAGAGAGTCAACCTCAGTGTGGGCCATATAATTTTGGCCAAAATATTTTGAAGAAGTGAGCTTGATGGATCAAAAAATATGGTAAATTTATAGGGTCCAATCATAACACAATCATTTAACATGCTACAAATAGGCTAAAAAATAACAAGGTTTATATGTGTAGTATAAGCTAGAATGTGCTCCATATAAGACCTATTGACATCACCCAAAGGGGGAAAAATGTTAGGTAAACTATAAGTAGGGTTGGATAAAATTATATCAATTAAGTTGAGGCTATAAGAATATGTAGATTTTTTGAAAGAGCATTGGAGAGAGGAATGATAACTGATGATTTATGCATCCTTAGATTGGGCATAAAAAAATAAGTATGGGTCATCAAAGGTATAACGATAATCATAATATAGAGTATTAAGATCAATGTTAAGGGATTAAACCACTATATTGCTAGAGGATGAATGGGAATCAATATTTTTAAAAATGACCATAAAAGTGGAAAGCACATTTTTTAGCTTCCTACGAGAGTAAGGTCATAAGGTGGAAGTAATTGAGATATCATATTAGAGGGGATATTTGAAGTTTTGATATTTAAATTGATCTCATCATGCTCAACATCATCAAAATGTAACAAACTAGCTGAAATGTTTGCCACAAGTTTGAGGTGACCATTGTAACCTCTGTTTAAATTAAAAATATAATTAAATTGTTGGTATTTATGAAAGGGGATGATACGTAAAGGATTGAGGGTTGGTATTTTAATGACACCAAGTTCTTTAAATTATTCAAAATTATGTGGGTTAGTGTCACATTTAATATTTTAGATAGAACCTATATAAGTAAATTTGATGCATTGACATGCGGAAGACATTGTAGCTATCATGTGATGAGTCTAGGGGTGACAAAGCAAAATGTTATATGGTAAAGGAAAGTTTAAATTTATAACCTTAACTCTAACCATAACAAGTAGTACCATGATAAGGAACCAAACATATCCTAATTGATGCATTTATTTATGTTTGTATCCTTGGCATATTATTTGGGTAAATATAATATTAAACTCTAAATATCATAAATTTATTATTAATTCTAAGGAGGTGACATAGGTGTCAGATTTATCATCTATGAAGGTTATCTTGACTTGAATATCACTAAATTGGACACTCATGAACAAAGTAAAATCATCCATACAAAGTAATATTTTATCAAGGAGCATAGATGTTATGCGAAAGTTTAATGCGAGAGAGGTATCCATATTTTGATCCACCTAGATGGGTATATATTTACATTATTTTAAAATATTATCCTCAGATCTAGGTAAGGTAGCTTCTTGACCCATAGGTGGTTCTTGAGGAATATTTATGTCAAATAAAATTTTCATAAGTAAATTTTTATGATGAGGAAAGTCCTCATGAGCTCAAAGAATGGTATCTAAGAGGGGAACTTATGAATTTATTTATAATATCCCATTCATCAAAACCACTGTGAGCTGGAAAAGATTATAAAATTGGAATTGACTTATGAATTGGATCATCTAAAGAAGTAGATATATACTAAATTTTATTGAGAATATAAACATGTAATCTCATCAATTATGGTATAGTTAAGGCAATTTGAGCCAATGGTATCGACTTGGCTGATGTATTTCATTGTATGGAGACATCAAAATCAAAATTTATCAACCTGACCAATACAAGAGAATTAGAATTAAGGATATAAATAAACTATATTATATTTTCTAGTACAATAAAAATAAAATTTATTGTTGAATAATATTTTATTGAGGTAGCCAATATAACTATACATGATATAGAAACAAAATATTATATCATGTTGGTTGGTACAATTGAAATATATGTTGAAGGACAAATAGAGTGCATCAAACTAGTCGATATACTTGCGAAGGTAGGGAACTATATTAGGTTGGTTGATATAGTTATGAAGATAGGGAATTACATTGGGTTGGCTAATGTAATTGTAATTTTTGAAATATGGTAGTTATAATTTCCTCAAATTCAATATTGACAAAAAGATGCAGAGGATATCCTAAACTGTTCTATGAGTCAGATAAGGAATATGAGTTTGATGAGGATAAGGATCAATATAGGAAAATATGTGCTTCATGTTATTCATATTGACCAGGTTCTCCTCATTACTAGAGTAATTAGGATTAACCATGGTTTCAACAAAATTTATGATTGGTTGAGGAGGTGTTTTATTTTTATAATTAGACTATTGGTTTTGATTTTTATTTGGAAGTGGATTTGAGTAAATGGTAAAGTGAGTTTTATCTTGGTGAAGTGCATTATTCTTGTATTTTTAGTCATGATCCTTGGTTAATTTATCATAAGCTCGATGTCTCTCTTAGATCATAGCTTTATGATCAAATTTGGAACTAAGTAAGAATGTGAAATCAAGGTTTTAAAGTTATTTGTAAGTCTCATGGTAATGTACCCAATTTATGTGAAACCAACAAAAAATTTAAGGATCATACCAATCAGCATTGGTATGAGTAGTTAGAACCAATTAAGAATGTGAAATAGAGGTTTTAAAGTTGTTTGAAAGTCTCATGGTAATATACCCAATTTGTGTGAAACCATCAAAAAATTCAAGGATCATACCAATTATCTAGGTGATTTTATAAGAAAGTGTTTCCTAAGATCAACTAGGGAGAGAGGTTTATGGATTTCACAAGTGTTGATTTGTGATGAGGATAAGGAGGATGATGGAAGGGAATTCCATTTATATTTATGGAAAGAGTCACATCATCTAAGCTTCCTAGTAAAATATAATTTATGGTTCTCTTAGAGTCATAATTATCTGAGACACCATCATCCATAGCATTTTTTTAAAGATTTCAGAATCACTCAAGTTCTAATATTGTGTTGGGAAGGCTCAAAATATCTTCTAATAAAATCCTAATGTTTATCTTGATCAATGGTTTCCTTTAAGTTTTTTGGATAAAGGGTCCTCATGATGTACTATAGTTTGAGATTGAAGGCATTAATAAACAAGTGAAAGAGGTTATCTTTTGACATGTTATACTCAGCATTTTTGGAAAAATCTTTCCAATGCTTGATGAAGGATTAGGCAGTCTCATTATCTACTTACTTTTAATTGAAATAAAGAGATAACATATTTTTAAGTAAATAATTGGATTGAAACTCCTACACTAATGCATTTACCAAGTCTTCCAAAATAGAGATGGGTTTAGACTTTAGTTGGTTTTACCAATCTAAAGCATTACCAGAGAAGTTTTATGTTAGAGCATTTAGTGACTAAGTGGTGATTATTTAACCCTTAGTATATATTGGTTATTTATTAACATGAGGTGGAAACCTCATGAAAATAAATAATATTATTATAATTATTTAATAGTTACCAATATTTTATTTAATAACTCTTCAGGATGGTTGGACCTATTATTCACAATGGTCACCTCCCTTCAAAATTACCTATAAAATAGGGGTTACCCCTATTGGTTATTTCATTTTTGAATTCATGAGATTATTCATGGGAATTTACTCAAGAGTTTTGTGAAGCTTAATTTGGAGAGGAGAAGTGAGAAGAGAAGTTCTATTGGGGTACTTTGTTTCTCAATAATGAAAATAATTTTTGGTGGGTTTTTTTACCTCATAGAGTTTTTCCCATGGTAATTCATGTGTCTATATGTTCAATTGATCTAGCTTCATTTACTTGTGCTTTGATATTCATATAACTTCTAGATCCATGCATATTACATTATATGTATCTTTACATGGTAATAGAGCCATCTGAGGGGTATATGTGATTGGTAAGCAAGTCAATATTTGGTATTAAAATCAAAAAATATTTATTTATTCATATCTAAGGATATTTAAATATATTTTTTTAAAATCTTGGTACTATCATATTATAACCTTGGAAGGAATTAAAATAAACTATGGAGTATGTGATGAATATCTAAGTTTTAAGATCAATCTAGCATTCAGAGATTTTTGTTCAATCCAAATCTCAGCCTTAGATGCCATTTTATATTAAAGTATGGATTAAATACATCATAAAAAATTAAAACTCATGATTTTTGACATGAAATTGTCTTTTGAAGGTTCTAAACACTTAGTTTTGCAAATATAAAACTTCGTGCAAACTATCAAAGCCTAAAAAGCTCTAGTTCATCACTTTCTAATTTTTATCTCTCCTCCATTAGCATCCTTATATGGCATGGGAGGTTGGAAATTTTTATTGGCACAAAAATTCAATTTTGAGTGCTTGTTTGTCATTAGAAGAAGATTTCATGGCAATTTGCAAGTTTTGAGGACTTGAGAAGGCCTGTGTCACTCTCCAGCTTCACTCTTGCTTCCTTTCCTATGCCATTGTCACCTACAGACAAAAAAGGTAAGTAAATTAAATGTTTTTGAAATTTATTTAAAAAATAATTCAATTTTTAATTCTAAATAGTTTATGTAAATAAAATAAGGGTCCCACCTTCTTTATTTATTTTGTACCAAATCTAGTAATTTTTTTTTGAAAATATTTTTTCTATTATTTTTTTACATGCACTTTTTTAATAATTATTTTTAAAAAATAGATATATAAAAATAAATAAAAAAAATCAAATATAGATTTGTGCATGTAAATCTTTGAACAAGCTTGTAGATGAGTTGGTAGCTATAATTTTTCTAGAATCTTGTAAGAAAAGGGTCTAGTGTTCAAAACCCTCTAGATTTTTTCTTTTTTTGGTTAAGTCAATTTTTTATTGGTCAAAATATTTAAATTTAGAATCTTTTTTGATTTATGTGATAAGTATCACATGTTTAAAATTGAGTTAAATTTGTCGACCTTCTTGCGACACTTGATCTAGTCAAAACCTAGGTAAGCATAGCTATGTTACCAGTCAATCGTAAGGTTTTGGCATGTTCCAGATCCGTTGGAGTGGTCCATTTTTTATTTTAAAGACTACTACTATTTTTTCCCCATATTTTTTAATAATAGTGTCTAGGTGGTCATTTTGAGTGCAACTCTTTTGACACTTAGATTTATGCAATTTTAATTCAATTTTTTGCATTGTTTGGAATCTCAATTATGTAATTAAGTATAGTTATATGTGAAACTCACTTTATTTTGAAAATATTTCAAATATTTTGTTTAAAATAGTTTCTTTTTAAGCATTTTTTTACTATCTTATTTAAAGGGAAGCTATAGATTTTCCTTATTTTTCCTTAGAGAAATCTCAAATGCTTAATGGAAATAACTATAATATATTAAAAAATCATGTTAAAATTGAATTTATGGCTTGAAAATTATGGAATATTATCATTGGAAATAGAAAATCCCCTTTTAGATAATATGTAACCCCTGATCTTACCAACACATTTCAACATAAATCATAAAAAGTTATGTCCATTATCTTGTAAAGTGTTAAGGATGAATTCCTTCTCACAAGAATCATGATGTGAATTCCTCACATCCTTTAGAATTGATTCATAGTGGTGTTGTAATACCTATTGAATTTATATCTCTTAATGGTTATTTTTATATTTTTATTTTTTTTATGATTACATTAGAATGATTTGATATTTTTTTATTAAAAAGAAATCTGATGTGTTGTCTAAATTCAAAGAATTTAAAGCTAATGTTGAAAGTGCATCTAATTTTTATATTAAGAGATTAAGAACTGATAATGGTGGTGAATATTTTAGTAAAGAGTTTGATTTATTTTTAATTATTTGTGGTATTTAAAAGGAACTAACAACTCCCCATTCCCTTTAGCAAAATGGTATTGCTGAAAGGAAAAACTGCACCATTATAGAAATGGCTAGAATAATGTTGTAATCTAAAAAATGTTCCTAAGATATTATGGGTCAAATCCATGAACACTGTTGCTCATATTGTTAATAAATCCCCTACTAAAGCCTTGTATCTTTCTACCCCTTTATGAATATGGACTAAAAAGAAGCCTAGTGTGGCTCATCTCAGGATCTTTGGTAGTCCTGCTTCTATCTTTATTCATAAAGTTAAAAGAAAAAAGCTCAATCCCATTTCTTATTCTTGCAATTGTGTAAGTGATAGAGGTAAGACAAAAGGTTTAAGAGTGTATGATCCATCTTAATGCTAGATTATTGATAATAGGAATGTTCTTATTCTTTAAAAATCCTTTTGTGATCCCTCTATGGATCCTCCTCAGCGTTCTTCTATTGATAAACTTAACTCTCCTATTTTTATTTATGATGAAACAAATTCTCTTGAGGAAGTTGATCTAGTTATGGATAACTTAGAGTTTGAAAAAATCCCTAAATTTTATGTTCAATTTAAAATTTCTAAATGGGTAGAATCCCTAATTCAATTTTCTAATGTTGATAATCTTAATAAATTAACTCGAAGTTAACATTCTTATCATAAATTAATGACTATATATGAATTTGAACCTCAATCATTTGAGGAAGCCACTCAATATGATAGATGGAATGTTGTTATGCAAGCTAAATATAACGTCTTAATTAAAAATTAGACTTGAAATATTGTCCCTCCTCTACCTAAAAGGTATATTGTCAATTGTAGGTGGATTTATAAGATAAAATATAATTTAATTGGTAAAATTGACAAATTTAAAGCTAGATTAGTTACTCACAGGTTTACTTAAAACCCCAGGATTGACTATGTTGAAACCTTTGCTCATATAATAAAAATAAGTACTGTTAGACTTCTTATTGCTCTTGTGGCCCAAAATGGTTGGGTTATCCACCAAATGGATTTCAATAATTCATTTTTAAATGATGATTTAGAATAATAAATCTATATGACTTAGCCTAAAGGTTTCACTGATCCTAATAAATAACATTATGTATGCAAGTTAAAAAAAAATTGTATGGTTTAAAACAAGCTTCTCAATCTTGGTATTCTAAAATTACTTCCTTTTTTAAAGAATTGAGTTTTTTTAATTGTTGTTTATACAATGATCTCTTTGTTAAAGTTGAAAATGGTCATTTGATTCGATTGTATTATATATTTATAATTTATTGATTATTGATGATCTAACTAGTTTAATTCATAAATATAAGGATAAACTAAGTCAAATGTTTTAAATGATAGATTTACGCATTCTAAATCATTTTTTAGGAATGAATATATTTCAAGATAAAAATTAAATTGTTGTATCACAATCTCAGTATACACATAATATTTTTGTTAAGTTTAACATGCTTGATTGTAAATATACCACAGCTCCTATTAAATTTGGTGTTAAACTTGATGAAAAAGCTAGCCCTACTTTGTATGGATAGCTTATTATAATTTTTATTTATCTAACCATTACTTGGCCAAATAGTTCATATACTATTAGTGTTGCTTCTAGATTTATGCAGGATCCTTATTTGGATCATTAAAAATTAGCAAAACATATTCTTTATTATATCAAAGGAACTGTAAACTATGGTCTATTTTATTCATCCATTAATAATGCTAATTTATATGTTTATTATGATTCTAACCATGCTATTGATACTTTAGATCACAAATCTACTTCTGGATATGTGTTTAAGTTTGGTGCAATTGTTATCACTTGGATCAACAAGAAATAACCTACTATCTCTCTCTCTCTCTCCTCTATATAATATGAGTATAGATGTGATATAGAAGCTTCTAAATAATTAATGTGGCTATGAAGGCTATTATAAGAACTTAATTTAGATATTTCTTAGAGTACCATCCTTTATTATGATAACCAAATCTATATAACTCTGGTAAAAAATCTAGTGCAATACCAAAGAACTAAGCACATTGAAGTTCATGTGCATTTCATTTGAGATATATTCTTTAATGGTGATATTAATTTGTTGTTCTATCTTATGGATGAAAAAGTGGAAGATATCTTCATAAAACCACTTGGTGATACCAATTTTTATCTATTTCATGCAATGTTGGGCCTCTTGAAGTTAGCATTGAGGGGGAGTGTGCATGACAATGACACTTCCTAACATACATGTGTTTATTATTTTTATCTATACTTCTTCTCATTGTAAATCATTGTAAAATTCATGTGGATGTTATGTGATTTAAGTAAACTTCATATGGAACTTTTACTTTTGTACCCCAACACATTAAAAGGCATAATTTATAATGGAGGTCCTTATGTTATAAAAGGCTCCAAATATGCTTAGTGATTTTTCATGAGATATAGTGAGATGTAATATCACAATCATGCTAGCCTAAACTTAATTTCAATTATTTTATGGATTATAATTCATTTTATTTCAAAATGTGACTTTTGGCATGATTAAGGTTTTAAAATCTTTCAATTTTTGCACATAGTATAATTCCTTTATAATGACTATAGATTTTATCCCCATTTAGAATTAAGGGGGAGTGTTAGAGCATCTAATAACCAAGTGGTGATTATTTAACCCTTAGTCTATATTGGTTATTTATTAAATAATAATAATATGTTATTTATTTAACATGAGGTGGAAACCTTTTGAAAAAAATAACATTATTATAATTATTTAATAGTTACCAATATTTTATTTAATGACTCTTCAAGATGGTTGGAACCATTATTCACAATGGGCACCTCTATTAAAAATTACCTATAAAATAGGGTTTACCCCTATTAGTTATTTCATATTTAGATTCATAAGATTATTCACAGGAATTTACTTAAGAGTTTTGTGAAGGTTAATTTGGAGAGGAGAAGTCAGAAGAGAAGTTATATTTGGGTACTTTGTTTCTCAATAATGAAAATCATTTTTGGTGGGTTTTTACCTTGTAGAGGTTTTCCCATGATAATTCATGTGTCTCTGTGTTTTATTGATTTGGATTCATTTACCTATGCTTTGATATTCATATAACTTCTAGATCCATGCATATTACATTATAAGTATCTTTACATTTTCAAATAGTTGGGTAAGAGAAAAGGTGTTGAGCATAATTCAATATTTATAAATGTTTTCAAAGGTGTTCAAGTGCAAATTGAGATTAATGGATCCATTATAGGTGATTGAAATAATGATGTCACCTATGTTAGTGTTTACAATTCAAGGGGATAAGGGTTCATTTTAAAGATGTATGATGAATTTATTTTGAAATTGTGGTTGAAAAATGATATTATTATGAGCATCTCTAAGAGGAGGTGGGAGGGCATTTAGATTTGACACTTCCCATTAAAGATATTGAGTGAAATTTTGCATTTATAAAAGTTACTTTTGTAATTACATCATCTAGGATTTTTTTTGGATTATAAAATATCCATTTGTTTTATGTCTTGTAACATTATTTGATAAGTATCAATAGCATTTTTATTATAGATGGAATTTTTAATGGCTTATTGTTATGCACTAGATGTGGAATTAACATGGAAACTTTGGGCAAGCCTACTAAAAGAGAATCCCACCATGTTAGTATAAATACTAGGCATAATGGATGAAGAAGGAAATGAGGAAGGGGAAAATTGATTTTCCCCAAGTCATGTATAAATTTTTTTAATGGGAAAAGGAAGAAAATATACATCATGTGCAATCATGAGATGGTATACAACTATAGGGTCCTTTCCCTTATGTTCAGGATGGGAATGGAGATATATGATGATTTCATATATATACTCAATGTCATATTCTTCTTTGGCCTTATAGTCTTGAAGTAAGTGACCTCATCTAGTGGTCTTAGGATTGTTGAGTGGATCATAATTTTAGGGTCTAGTGGAAACCACATGAAAATTACTTTGATTTTGGTATTGAGTCATGAAACATTTATAAGGAATATCAAATTTAGGGACTCTATAGGGATTGGTTAGTTATATGTATTCCTATTGAATTCTCTCTTCAGATTGGGCTACAATATATTCCATATTAGAAGAGAAAATATCAACTTTATTGAGTTAGGTAATGTAGTTAATTACATAGGGATGTTAAAAAAATTGTATTGGGTTGGCCGATATAGTTGAGAACTAAAACTGGGTAAAATTAGTCTAGATAATATAGTATGGTAATAAACATTAACTGTATTAAGTTTGCCAATATAGTTTTTAGGAAGACGGTAAGGTTAGACTATGTTAGGTTGTTTAATGCAGTCATACAAACACAGAAAACTATTTTAAGATGGTAGATTTGTTTTTACACATAGAACTATATTAGGATGGTAGATGTAGTTGATAGACAACATAAAAGTATGTATGTTTAGCTAATATATTTTATAAGGAAAGCAAGCAACAATATAACTAACTATTTTTAAAAATCAAGATAGGGAGGTAATCTAATAAAAACATATGTTCAATCAATAGGCTCTTAGATATATTGATCCTAGTCATAAATAGTGAATACGATTGTGAAGGAACTAACCATAAAATATTTCATCATATCAGTGGCCACACTATCCCATCTTTGAGTTATGTTTCAAGTAACTTCATGTGGATAACCACTTACAACTGCACTAAAAAAAATGGTTGGAAGGCTTCCTAAAGGCTTAAAACAAAAACCCTAATCATTTATAATATACTGTGAATACATGGAAACTAAAGTTAGTATATAGTGTTGTCTAATGGCTTGAGTATTTGGGAAATCCCATCAGACCATGTCACAAGTAAAAATGACAAGCACTTGGCCTAGAAATATAGATATTATTAGGTTTAAAATTGTCAGAACATAGTTTTTAGAAAACCCAAAAAAATAGAAATGAAGATAAAAATATTTATATGTCGAAAGCTAAGTTTTCATCAAGCAATGAATTAAAAAATAAAATATAATGGTATTAGATTGGTTGATATATTCAAAAATATAAACTAATCACACATAACTATATTGAACTATCTTATATAATAGGAAGCAGAAACAAAACTATATCAAGCTAGCCAATACACTCTAGACAAACATAGAATAGTATCAGTATAGTTAATACCATTGGTAGATAGATAGACAATGGTATCAATCTGGACAATATAATTTAAATGGAAATAATATCATGGTTTGGAAGATTTTGCTAAGAATATATAAGGGAAAAAATTAAATTGATCCAACCAAACAAGGAGTAAGCTTCATATTAGGTTCACCATAATGTATGAATGGGTTAAGATGACCTACACCTATCTTCTTTCTTTTAATAGACTAGGACTCAAATAAGGTCAATAAAATAGAACATGTGTATACTTAGATGAGTGGGTAAGGACCAATTAATTTTGAAAATATAGGAGAGGGTTACCTATAACTAAAATGTCAAGAGGAAAGGATTATAAAGCCTAAACCTATTACACAAGGATATAACTCTCATTAAAACTCAACAAAGGTAAATGGTTTTAACTATGGTTTTAAACACGAAAGTAAATAAAATGATTGTAAAGGGGTAAAAACTAAATTAAAATATGGTTTAGATGGTTTTAAATTGGTAAGGTGAAATGGTCAACCAAACATATATTTATGTAGCCTAAAGTGATTAATGTAAATTTTAAGAAATCCTACGTCTACACCAGCTTATTTGGTATATAAAAATCCTAGAAAAGGATACACACATATATATTCACTATGAAATAAAAAAATAAATATATAATCTTCTAAGTACATAAATTAAAGTGTTTAGGGATATAAATACTTACCTTTGGGTTGACCCATTGATTCTTTAACCTCCCCCCTGGCTCAAGTGGAACGTTAAAGGAGAATATAGTAGGTTGAAGACATCAATGTTTGGATGAATACCTAGATATCTTTATTTAGTAATTCCTAATGAATCTTCTTATTGATCTTTAATGATACCACAAGAAAATAATTTCAAGGTAAGGTTCTAGGCCACTAATTATCCTAATAAAATTCTTAGGGTATAAATTCAAGTGTAACCAAAGTTTATGAAATTGACATGTGATTATGAATGAAATATGACCCCTATATATTGATCTAATACTAAAAATCAACCATAAATTCTAAGTTGGCGGTATCATCTAGGATGATACAGTTGAAATATGTTGATTGACATAGTACAATATTGGTCAAGATAATATAATACAAAGGATAGAAGACAAACTCATAACTATATCAGGGTAGTTGATATTGTACATGAAGGATAAGGCATAAAAAAATGGTATCGGTCATGCTAATAATGTCAAATATATGGAGTCTATAAAATTTGGATAAGAAGTAGATAGGATATACATATATAAACTTAGATAAATTAATATTGATAGTAGTGATGTTGTAACATGATATATCCAACATCTCTCACAAATCACTATGATCCATTCCCACCCCATTCTCTATTCACTCTTCAAGGTGTGCACTTAAGGATATTGATGTGTTGATAATATGGTACAAGAGAAAGCATCAGTATATGATAAAATTTAAAATACTAGGTGTATACATTAATATGAAAAAATGTTTTAATATATATCTTAATTAATTTTCAACCACAACATGGGTCATATTCACTAGCATAGTCTTGTATTGAAGTATGTAGTCACTTATTGGTTCATTGGACCCTTGTTTAAGATTAAACATTTATGTGTAGGATATATTGTCATTGATGTTGATGGAAAAATGTGTTATAAATTGGTCATTAAATGATTTGAATGATCTTATATATTAGAGAGGGATATCATGGAACCATTACAATGAACAGTCCTTAAGACTTCTTGGAAATATCTTGGTTAATAACTTGTTTTTGTATGTATAGTCCAAGCATGTTTCATGGAATGTTCTTAGGTGTTATTTGAGATCACCTTTACCTTAGTATAATGGGATCTTAGAGATATAAAACCTATTGGTAGGGTGTATGATGTTATTTCAGGGGATAATGGGTTATGGAGAAAAACATTTAAATACATGGAGTGACTAGCTCTTGAGGAACCTTAATTTGATTTCAACATCTTGGTATGTAGAGTTGTAACAACTTTCTCAAAGTAACATACATTAGGAGAGGTTGAAAATGTAATGTGAATAACCATCATGGTAGGACTAAATGTTTTCTACATATGAATAGGTATTATAATCTATTGAAGGTCTTGTGTGCCCACAAACATTGGGTAGATTCCACATAGGTTATTAGAAGTGTAGGAGTAGGAATAGTACCATTAATAATGGTCTAAATAACTAATTTAGAATCTTGGTCCTACTTTTTTTTCTCATATATTGATATATTTAGCATTACATCAATATGATGTGGATTCATGTTAAGATATTCAATGGAATTTTCATCTTTCATGGCATCTTATTGATCTTTAGTTATTGTATCATCAATTTAAATATTCATAATAAGTCCATCAATAGGGTGGACAGGATATTTTTTACAATCCATAATAAGAATAAAAAAGTGAGTCATACATGCCAGAAGACATCTATTAGTAAAAATAGGCATATTGGATTGGATGTTTCAACAATAGGATTGGAGGAAGGCTTGGTATTGTTCACTAGTAACTTTAGACATATTAATGAATTTATATTTAATCCTTATTACCCATTTTCTTACATTTTTTATCCAAATAAGATATGATATCCATGTAGAACAATATGAAAAGACTAAATTCATTGCTTGTGTTAACCAATAAGTTTCATTCAAAATGGTCATTAATAATGTGTATTATTAGGGAATAATCATATCTAAAAACAAAACCTTAAGGTTAAAATCTAAAACCTTAGAAGGATGATACCCTAAGGAAGATCTAAGGCCAAAGGTGAAAATATGTTTGATGTATGGAAATAAAAAAATAAATTGATGAAACCTTGGCACAAAAAATATGAAATATATTTTTATTTTTAAGGAGATAAAAAATAAGATTTGAAACCCTAGGAAAAAAATATGAAACCTTAGAAGGATGAAACCCTAAGGGAAAACCTAGGGATTTTCACTATTTAATATGTTTATGGGTTCACCAATATGTTTTATCCTAAATTGTATTAATGGATGATATTAATATAATTAAGATAGAAATTTGAAGTGTAATTAAAATATTAATATATGAAATTCAAACATAAATCTGAATCTAAAATATTGAAACTAATTCTTCAAATTTTATAAGTGGCGTATGTTAAATATGGAAAGTAATAAATAGGTTGAAATATTTAGTTTTTCTAGTTGATTGTTTGGTTATAACTATATTATAAAAGTGGAAATTAGGGACAAGTAAGCCTATGGTTCATTCAATTTTGTAACTGATTCATCATCTACATTAGGTCAGTTCCACTAGATTGGGTTCATATCTCTAGTTGATATTGACCTAATGGTCAATACTAACCTATATGAAAGTAGGGTGTAATGAATATATGGTCACTTGTGACTATCTTTACTTACTTTGTGTTTATGATCCCAAACCCTAGTGATGCATGCATCTTCAAAAATTAATTTCATTCATCTTGAAACCCTATGTGTGTTTGTGATGCTAGAAACCTAAAAAATGGGGAAAAAGTGTAATGGGATAAGTTGACCCTAATTACTCCCATTTAATTATTGACCACTACCTACGTATCCAATAATCCAAGAAGGGAAATCAATCCACATGTAGCTCTCCCATCTAGTGTGATTATGTTATTTTCTCCTTCATTATATGTATACAGATAATGATGTGGCTTTAATACTTGACAATATTTTATTTGACTTGGATTTAAAATGATTCAGACTTGGCTTGTGCTTTATCCTAGTAACAAGATTGAAATTTGGAAAGAATAGTGCATATTTTCTCAATGTGAAATAATGTATATGTGTATATTAAATAAATATGAGGTCCTTATTTAATGATACTTTTATTTATTTATATATAGATCTAATTGATTAATATTTCACACCATAAACCTATTAGGAAAGTGGTCTAACCCTAAGGATATGTTTGATTTTGAAAAAATAACCATTGGTGGGAGTGGGTGAGTATCGACTAGATCACATGATTATCAAATAATAATAATGAGTGGATTGGATAGAACTAACCTGTGTATAAATAGATTAAACCAAGAGTCTAGATATGTGTGTAGGATACTTAAAAAAATTTAAATAGACATTAAGGTTTATGTAAGTGTGTAACAATAAAATGGAAGGATTGAATCATAAGATAGCATGAAAGAGTGAGATATTGGTGGATCAGGACCTTGTTTGAGTGCTCAAGTCATGCATGGTAAATGCATGTCAATATTTTCACTATCAATTACTGAAGACCAAATTTTAATAGCTATACACACTAATAGGAATCTCATTGTATAGTTCAACCCTACTAAATATCTTGCATAGACATCCAAAAACTATCATATTAGTGTGTTTATACATTGGTCAGTTCTACCATACTTGGTTAGTATCACCATTTGATACTAACCTCATCTGGTTAGTACAAACCCATTCATATTACCATATATTTTTCAAAATAAAATATTTCCTTAGGGTTGGTCCATCAGCCTAGTTTTTTAGTGGTGCGATAAATTATTTAATTGGATTCCTATATTAACAAAATAAGTTCTCATTCAAAAGGGAATTGACACTTATATTATATGCATCTATACACTATTAAAATTTGATAAAATATGTCATGTTCTTCCTAAATTTCAAAACTATCACTAGAAGTAGTCATAATCCAATTTTAAAGCACACTAAATCCAATTCAAAGCAATCATTATCAAGTATCAAATCCAATTATTACCTACATACATAGAGTGAATGAGAACAATTTAAAATAACACTAGGTGAGAGAACTACATATGGCTTTATTTCCCTCCTCATAGTATTAGATATGTAGGCAATGATCAATAATTAGATGATGATTTAGGTATTCTCAACCCATTACACTTTCTCACATTTTTGCAAGTTTATATCCTTCACAAGCATATGTAGGGTTTCAAGGTAAAGGATATTTATTTTTAGAGTTGTGGGAATCACCAAGCTTCAATATCACAAACACATAGTGATAAAATACATGTGCAAGTGATTATATAGTCATTATTCCCAACTTCTACATAGGTAAGTACCAAACAATAGGTCAATATGACCCTCAATATTGACCTTGATCAATGGAACCAGCCCAATATAGGTAGAAAATAAATTCCAAAATGAAAATAATCATAAGCCTACTTTATCTTGATTTTCACTTTTAGAATAAATTCATAGTAAGATAGTCAACCATAAAATACAAGTATTCATCCTCTTATTTTAATTCCTATATTTAGAAAATGTCACTTATCAAATCAGAAGAATCAATCTCATCATTTCACATTTAGATGTATGCTTGAATCACATATCCTTGTATTTGAATTGAATTTAAAAAAATTTACCCCATTATTAAAAATTCAGGTAAAATAGACATATTTAGTAATATGATAACATATTATCCACATGTTGACATGATTACATATTTATACATAATGTGATATAGTTAACTCTTTTATTTTTATATGAGTAACTCATATGTTACATCCCTTACCTCAAAATGGGTGCATATTAGTGGGATTTTCATATATATTTAAGCCTCCATGATTATAAACTTCACATTTTTACATATTTTAAAGGATTTAGAGCTTGTAGAGTGGTTTATATATTAGAATAATTCATAAATGGAATAGGAATTTATATATTTTAGACATATTTTTAGGGCATATTCTATGAATATGTATTCATTTTATAGGGACATGAATTACTTGATTTCAGATACATGTACACGGGTGAGTTTTTCTTACATATGCACATAATTTTGCATGAATAAAAGTTACATTTTTTTAGATATATACATATTCAAAGTTGACATTTAGGGGCATATGTGATGTAAATGCACAAATTTACATGATCATGAGATATAATCTCTCATATTTCTAACAAATAACATATATATGCATGGAATTCTATTTCAATTTGGCACAAATTCATGGTTCATGAAGCTTGTCCATACACATTCATACTATTAAATATTTATATTTTTGAAATGCATTCGATGGTACCTAAAAGCGAGCACCCTTAAATCTATAATTCTATATGTAGTGGTTGATTCATGTTTATCAAGGTAATTTAGTTGAGGTTCAATTATGATAAATGGACTTGAAATTACTAAGGTTGATCCTAATGTGTGGATCCCACCTTGGGTTATAAGATTAGTTGAAAAATTACTTACATGAGTGCTATGATTAAGGTTTAGTGATTCTCAATGGGTTTGGAATTACTCCATATTCATGAGGGTTAAATAATTTATCTTCACAACCCATGGCCTTGCCTTAATTATATATATTTTAATTTGATCACCGCTAGTTATCCAAATGGTTTAACAAGAAGAACCATTCTCCTTGTGCTTCATTGGTAAGCACATTTCTCAAATGCTTTAACAAAGAAGCATAATCTCTAACAAGTTACAAGGGAACATGAATAACCCAATCATAGGTGTATTCCTTAATTTATCTTAATTTTAAAGCTTAAATTAATTAAATTTAGATTTTATTTCATGGAAATTTATTTTTGCATGATCATTATGGTTTTGCTTGGATCAAACTGCACATTCACAACATCTCTTAAATGCAAAGTTTATTGTGCACACTCCTTTTATTCTATTGTTTTTATTATAATTTAATACTATAATAAAGGAGAGAATTTATAGATACTAATTTTTTTTAATAAATACATGGAAATGTTAATTTTCATATACATTCACCCTACATGACTTATGCATACATATATGACTCTTAATTTTCATTCTCTCACATCCACATTCTGTTTATGAGTTTGATTCTCCAAAGTTTTTTTTTAGATACCCACAAAAACTACCTAGTATATTAAAAATTATTGAATTATCATACTTAGACATATCTAGATCATCGGATTAGTATTCATGCCTTTTAGACAAAATAGTCAGACTCATATGGTACTAGAATTTTGGCAATGTCCAAAATTGACAATTCATCCTACACCAAAAAATGGTCACATTTAAAACTCAAAGTATTCCTATGGGTTAAACCATATGTTTTTCATGTTTGTGGCATGCCAACATACCCAAAGAGTCTCTTATAAATAGACCATGGATTTACCTTTTCTCTCAAATTTATTGATTAGTCATAATGAGTAGATATTATCCAAGTCTAAAACACTTAAATGCCAAGCTAAAGTTGGTGGTTTTCAAGATTCAAAATCTAGATCATAAGTTACATAAATTTAATGAGCACTATTTCATACATACATTTGATGTGGGAACTACATGTGGTTTGAATTTCTTCTTTGGAGTATTGGATATGTAATTAGCATTCACCCATTCAATGAGGAATGGTTATGGTTAGCTCAACCCACATTATTTCCCATTTCACATGTTAGTGTGTGTTATATTCACATCTTTCATGAATTCTACATTAGATATTTTCGTTAGAAAGGTGTGATGTATTATGTGAACCACATAGTTAATATGTACATTTAAGTGGTAGTTATCCTCACATGTGTGAGACGTGTGAGGTGTAACTTCGGGAAAGATCCTATCCAACATTTCACTCAACCAATAACAGTATATAACTCATAGATTTTTTATATATATAAGGACCCTATGTGTCCTTATGGAAAATCAAATTTGAGATTAGAGTCATCTCTAGAGTTAGTGGAGATGTAGTCTTTTAGAGATTCTTATTCTAGTGCAACCATTTTTGGTTACACACAGTTACATTAAATTTTATGTTAGTGTAATATAATGTCTATTATTGGTTAATATATTTATATGATTTGAGAATTATTGTGTGGATAGATATTCATTATGGAGTTTCCATTTGTCCTCTTCAATTCCTATATGGTACCAAGCTTAGATCTATAAACTCCATCTCACAATTATCTCAGGTCTAAATTTTTATTTAGGTTTATTTTCATCATTGGTTGAAAATATAAATGGATAAGAGGTTTTTTTATTATATTTATACATTTTTCCACATTTGAGTGTATTTTGTGGATCTTAAATCCACTTTGAAGGTAGTTTGAGTTATGTATTTATACATGTTCATCAATCTTGATCTGCACCATGGGGCCCAAAACCAAGAGTGTGGGGTATAATTGAGTTTGGTTGTGCACAATGAATGAACAAAAACATATTCAAAAGAAAAATAAATACACGTTTAATGGAGTGAAAGTCTTAACTTGTAGGAAATAAAACTACTATTCAATATGAAAGAATAGGTAAAAGAGGTACAATGTGTTATAGTGCATGTGTTATAAATTAGATATGCATAAAATGATATATGCATTACAAATGTGTATTGCATTGACCCTTGGTTGGATGCATATATTACATCTTTATATAAAAAAATAAATGAATAGCTAAAACTTACATCGATTACAAATAAGATGATTAAAAGTCATTTCATCTTAATTATTGAGTAGTGGTTTAAATCCCGTGTTGGTGGTGACTAACGGTCCAACTAACAAATTCTTGACTAGAAATTGCCAGCTGACAAGACATACAGTCAGATCAAGATAACATATGGATGTGCTATATTGAATATGAATGAAATCACGTGAGTCTATGAATGAGTGTAATTAAGGTGTGTATGAATATGAGCTGAAGAGTGTCTAGGTTATGATTAGGGGCAATATGAGTGTGAATATATGTGAACATGCATGAGAATTATGTATAGGAGTGTAATAAAGCTTTGTGTATATGAGTGCATAATATTGCATAAAAGGTGAGAGCTATGTGAAGAGAGACAAGTGAGGATCTTATTTTATTATAAGGAGCTATGCATAGATCATTCACCCTTTATTAAAGAGTAGTGGTCTCTATTGTGTTAGTGTGTAGATGAGTAAAGTGTACTTGAAGTTGATAAAATTTGTACCACTTGGTTTGATTAGTGTAATTTCCAACTTGACCACTCAAAAAATTTGGTGTGTGCCATGGAAGGTGTGCGTGTCTATCACTTAGGTTATATGGTCCTTTTTTATAGGGTAAAAATGTTATGGATCTAGGTCAGAAGGATGTTGGGTCACTATTGGATCAATAAGTGGTGGAGTGTAAGTATTAAAAATTTCCACATTGAAGACTAGGTGCATGACCAAACATAGAGGCAGATCAAGAATAAAGTTGTTTGCACCATCTGTGTGAAGAATGGTGTAAGGACCATAACATAGAGGTTTGATCTTCATGTGTGGACCTTAAAAGTGCTTCTCTAGGTGTAACAAAATTTATTGCCAATTCAAAATGTATGAGGGTCATGGCTCTCCTTTTACTTTATCTATGTACGAGAGAGAATCTATTGAACTTGATAATGAACAAATTATATGTAGCACAAAAAATTCACTATCCACTTCTTGTTCTTGTGTACATAACTCAATATTGTCTAGTGTATGGTAGGATATGTCTAGAGGCGTCAAAGGTTGATACACAAGACATTTCTAGAGTGAACTATACCACATAGATATATGAAGCACTCTATTGTAGGCATGTTCAATATATAAAATATTATCATCCTAGGTTTAACCATGTGTATAATTTTATATTCACACAATATGAATAATTATGTGATTAAAATTTTATGTTTATCCATTTGTATGTAGATGAAAAGTAATTTATGGATATAGTTATGTTCCCATCAAATCCCACAATTTATTATAAAAGTGATTTACAAAGCATAGATATCAATGAGAAATGATGGATGTTGGAAGTCCAAAGTGAACCCAAACATGGTGGAAGAAGGCTTGCATAGTATCAATTACATCAATATCTTTATTATAAGTGACCATGATATCCATATTTGAAAACCTATTCACTATAGTGAGCACGCCATCATGATAGCATCTCATCATAGGCAACCTAGACATGAAATCCATGTTGATAGATCCCCATGGTCTAGATGGAACTGGTAGGGGTGTGTAAATTCCTACATTCTTATTCATGGGATTGGTGATACAATAAAGAATGTAATACTCAATGTGGCATTCCACATTTGTGTGCATGTGTAGCTAGTATAAGTGAAACTGTAATGTGGCTTTATTCTTTTTCATAATTAAGTTTCTTGAGGTATTAGCATAGTGTGCCTCCAAGATGAGCCAATGATGAGGTGCACCACTAAGAACACAAATATGTTTGATCTTATAAAGAAGATAATCAAACAAGTAAAACTTGTAAACTTATTTACCTTACTCAAGGTTGGTATATGTCAATACAAAGTTTGAATCAACTGAGTCTATGGATATCCAATCTATAAATTTGGGGTCACACATATAACACCATGATGAGCATATGAACTAGTGGTATGCTAATTAAATATATAAAATTTTTGTCCTTCCCTTTCTTGTACTTAATCACAATATAGAACTACTACAAGTAATTCATCCATTTCATGTGTCACACATTCTCTATATTTCTCCCCATCTATAGGAACTAAAGTGGCTTATGATCAGAATGAATGATTGTATCCTTGCCCAAAATGTAATGAGACCATTACTTGATTTCTTAGACAATAACATATAATTTTTTATCATATGTGGAGTACCTTTGTACCATGTCACTAAATGTATTTTAGTGGTATTAAATTAGATGTCCATGTTGCATGATTAATTCAATGAGTACATAGTCAGATGCATCGATGTGAAACTTAAAGGAGTGTAGAATGTTAGGTATTATGAGAATAGGTGTTGCATAAAGGCTTTGTTTGAGTGACTATAAAGCATGTTTTTGTGAATGAGTCTAATAAAACTCATATTTTGGATGTGTTATCTTGATGAGAGGCTAAGATAGGTGAGATAAACTAATTATTAACCTATGGTATACATTAACAAACCTAGGAAAACTCCTCAATTTTATGAGATTATGTGGAGTAGGCTAATTTTGGATCACGTTGATCTTATCTAAATCTACATGGATTCATGTGTAGTTAATGATATAGTCCAAGTATTTAATTTATGTAGTTTCAAATGTACACTTTACTAAATTATCTTACAACTTATGTTGATGCAAGTTTCCTAGGATGTGTGCAACATGTTCCATGTGTTACTCTAAAGTCCTACTAAAGATGAGAATGCCATCGAATTAGACAATGATAAAGGAGTTGAGAAAGGTCATGAGTAGATCATCCATCAAGTGCATAAATTTAGTTGGTAGATTGGTTAGGCTGAAAGGCATGACAAATCATTCATACAATCCTTCACATGTCTTGAATGATATCTTCCAAACCTATTCAAGATGGAGTCAAACCCGATGGTAACCCAACTTTAAATCAATTTTGGTAAAGTAATAGGCATATAAAATCTAGTTCAAGAGGTCATTAATATGTGGTAATGGGTACCAATTTTTCACCATTATTTTTTTGAGTTTGTGATAGTCTATTCAAAAATATTGAGACCCATCCTTATTAGGTGTGAGGACTATCATAATCCTTAAATGAGAATATATATTCATGATCTTGCCCTGATCGAGGAGATGTTGTATTTGACATCAGACTTCATTCTCCAAAACTAATTTATGAGATAGGGGTTTATTTGGAAGAAGGAATATAAGAAATAATAAAATGTGTTGCTTTAATATGTAGTGTGTTGGAAAACCTTTAGGCTCTATAAAGACTTTATTACACTACTCTAATTACTTGTTGAGCTACTATTTTTAAGACATTATGTGAGTGTTGTGTGTTGCCAAAGTTTGCTTTATCAAGATGAACCATGAGTAACATGAACTTCTACATGTGTGATACAAGTTTATGACATTTCTTAGAAGATACCAAGGTGACTCTGGTCATGGAAGTGACTCAAAGAAATTGTAGAAGTGATCTTGCACATGAATAGTCCAACGATGTGGCTTGGCTTGATATTTAGTTTCATGGTTGTATAAATATATTCTTCCCAATAAGATATCATAGACTTCCAAAGGTGTGATGTCACAAGTAATGTTATCCTTCATATGATTGACTTTATACTAAAAATTTCATTATCACTAGACTTGTATATCCTTCCCCTACTAAAGCCACCTTGGGATATACAATAATGGCAGAACCAAGGTGTTTTTTTTTTTGGATTGTACAATGATTTTTTTCTAGCTACCTTTATCAATGATGAAATCAATATGTTGACCCTTCACCTAGAAGTTGGTGTAGAAGAGATGTTTGTGCTCTTCATAGATATTGATCATAGTGGTGTAGGTTTTGAGACATGAGGCATCTAGATTAGTGTTTTCCATTGGTGAGGGTCATAATATAGATTTTATGAGCAATGTTTGTTGTGTACAACATTCAAATTTGTCATGGGTGGATGAGTGATGGTGGTGGTACCATTTATCACCAAGATTATTCTTTCCTTTATCTAAGGTAAAAGGCATAAGATCCTTTGATTTTTGTGTAGTCTATTTTGGCTACTATCCTTTGCAATAAGTGATTTTCTTCTATGTAGAATTATACGATGATGAAATTTGTGAGGGTTGACCCTTGCATGTGGTGTTCGATGAAGACATGAGACATAACTTCATATTTAACTAAGCTTCAATCTTGGTGATGTTATAATAGGCTTACCTTAGAGTGTCAAAAGTTAACAGTTACATCTTCACACATCTATAAGGTGAGAATCCATTGATGTAATTTATCACCTTATGTTTTTCATTTAAGTTATCTCATAGGTACATAGAGTAGTCATATAATATGTTGAAATATTATTACACTCACTAATCCTTACACTGGCATAGTTATTTGAAATTTATGTATTCATATTAAAAGTGATAGAGAGATTAGTATTCCCCCTTTAGTGTATCAATAAAAGTCTTATAAGATTTGATTGGAATGCACTCTTGCACACATTACATACTAAAGGTCTTCCATGTGTGATTAACTAAAATAGACATATTCAATACTATAAAGGTGATCTTATCATCATCAGTGAAGTTAATGACTTAGAAGTATGCCTTGATTTGTTAAATATATGAATCCAATGCTTTGGCATCAATCTTTCCTTCAAACAGAGGGATGTTGAGATTGAATTATAACTCCTAAAGGGGGTTTGCTACTAAAACTACTATTGAGCATATTGTGGAGGTGTGGTGGAAGGTGTTGGGTTGACCTATATCAACAAATCGCATTATTGGATAGAAAATTCAATGAATTTTACCTCCAATGCTTTGCAATAAGCCTTTAAACATTTGGTCTTACCTCAAGTTGCTTCTAGGTGTCATCCACCTTGATTTTGCTATGACATTCTTCCAAATTTTATAAAATAGAACCAACTAATAGACCTTCTTTATCTCATTTCACTCATGCTTTTATATTCATAGAAAGGAAAAAGCTTAAAAGATCTGATACAAATTATCCACACCATGGGTCTCAAGGCTAAGAGTGCAGCAGACATTTGAGTTTAATTGTGTAGAGTGAATGTTCAAAGATGTATTTAGAAAGAATAATCAGTACACATTCAATGGAGACTAAGTCTTAACTTATAGGAAATGCAATTTATATTCAATAGGAAATAATAGGGAAAATAAGTATAATGTGTTATAGTGTATGTGTTATAGAGTAGATATGTAGAGCATGTTATCTATGTTATGAGTGTGTATTGCATTAACCCTTGGTTAGATGTGTATATTACATATTTATACAAAATAAATATATGAACAATTAAAAATATCATTAGTTTTGAGGAATATTGTTACAATTCATTTCATTTTCCTTATTGGGCAATGGTTGAAGTCCCAACTTGGTGGAAACTGATGGTCAAACTAAAATATTCCCTATTGGAAAGTTCCACCTAAAAATCCATATGGTTAGAGCAAGTTGACACGTAGATGTGTTAGATCTAGGATAAATTTTAAGATGCCTTAGAAAAAATCCCCTTAGATTTAGTTTTTAAATATATAGATAACTATTTTATACACATGGAATATTTGTAAGATACGATGGTAAATCTACTAAGATGAGAGGTAGAAAGGGTAGGATACTATTTTTTGGGTTTTTCCATACAACCACTTGGTTTGTTAGCACAACCAAATGATATTCATCACTGGTTAGTAACATTATGTAATCAAATGACAACACATACTAAATGATAACATAACATAATTGACTGGCATAAGCTATCATTTGGATATATTATGTAACCAAATGGAAAAGGTCATTGTTTGATGGCATTATGTAACCAAATGATGAAGGATAATGGTTAGTTATATTATGCATCCAAATGGTAAAGGTTTCCATTAAATTTCATTGTGAAACTAACCAACACTAGTTTTTAATGGGTTACATAGTACAACCAACTAGTTTCTTTGTTGATCAGTTACATAATGTAACTAAATGATAGCCTCCATTGGTTCTTAACCAATATAGTTGTTTAATTGGCTAGATGGTGTAGACAAATAATTGAGATACCATTAGGTTGTATATGAAACTAGATACCTTGGTTTGTGGATACACTGCTTATAAATACCCTCTTTACCCTAATTTTTACACTCTTGCACAGTCATTTTATTATTCTCTCTTATGTTTTCCATATAAATTCATGTTCAAATTTGATAGGATACAATGACATGGAAACCATATGCAAATATGATTTCAATAATTTATTATGATTAGATATTTTAAAATTACTACAACCATAGACATATAAATATTTGATTTCTAAGTGTAGTTTTGGGGGCCTCATCTACATGCCACAGTATGAAACTGACATAAGCTTGATGAAATATCTAATTTTTTGATATGAAAATAATGATATGCAATTCAATGTCAACACTAGCTCCAAAATAATCTTGTTTGGTACGTGCCTATTGATATCCATAATTTTATAGGGCTTTTACACCACAATGTCAACCCTCTAACCATAAAAGTGATGTTGACTAATGATGAGAAAAAATATTTGGAGTCTACCTAAAACTTGAAGATTGATCCAATTGGTTATCAAATTTAAAATTTAATGTTTTGTAATTTATCATTACTTTTCACTAATTTCATATTTTTTTCTTTCATTATAGATAATCAGATTAAAGGGGCCTATAAGTTCATAAAATATCAAAACTATTTTTGAAAGCCATGGTTCAATTTTTCCTTGAAATAATAATCTTACACTATAAAAATATTACTAGGACACATTCCCTTTTGGGTTTTTGTTTACATTTTTTGTACTCTTTCAGGTTTAAAATATTACTTGTGTACATTTATTTCCATTAGGATTAGATTAGAATTGATTTGTGCTTATTGCAAAAAGAGTTATATGATTTCATGTTCCAATTTTATTTTGATCTTGTAATATGATGCCTTTTATGAACTTTATAAAACATCAATTCCAACTATATTACATATAAAAATGAGCACAAATTCTTTATTTATTGATGAGAATGGTTTAGTTTATAAATTATTACAAATTTAAAGCTTGATATTTTTTCTTATAATAATTAAGAATTAATGCATTTAGCACATGAAGACAAGATACTTCAAAAGGGGATTGTTCTCCTGAAGGTTTTGGAAATTTTAAGTCTGCATAATCATCGTTTCATTTGTTTTGAATTTTCAAACATCTTAGGTTTTATTCCAAAGCATCTCCACATATAAGTTTTCATACTTTCAAATTTTAATGATAAATGATGTATCATAAAAATTTAATTTTTCTATTATTTCATTTATTTCTTTGATTTTTTTAGTTGACTCTAAATCCATTGACCTTAAAGTTAAAGGATTTCAACAAACCCTAACATTTCATGTGCCACAATCTTCTTAACCGCTTGTTCAATGTTTTTAACATCCCAATTTTTGGTTTTTTAATTGAAGTCTCTTAAATTAGAGATTCTATTGATTGAATGATTTCCTCTTATAGTTGAAACCACCACCATGACTCTGAATATGACACATATATAGGAGGACATATTCTCTCCAACTACAAGTATGAAATGTTAAATTTTAAATTAGCATTAAGTTTTATTTTTAAATTTCCCCCTTTTAAATAATTTATTTTAATAGGGCACCCTCAATATATGATTAAAAGTATCCCACCACCACCACCACTAAACCCAATTCATACAAGGGGGAAAATATTTCATTTCTAGCATAGAGCAGAGGAACACTACAATTTTTAGGGTCTGACTTCCCTAATTTCTCTCTTAAAGGTGTGTAATGTGCATGGATTAACATTTTTATAGCATATTGATCTTGATGAGGAATATTTAAGGAGTGAAAGTGGAGATCTAATTGCTAGTGTTTTTAATCCCCATGATTTTATTTAGGTTACAAATGTACCTACTGTAGATGCACCTTGTACCTCTTCACCCCCTAGATCACCAACTACAAACCATATTGATTTGTTAGAGGATGACATGACTCATTTTCTATTTAATAATTTATTGTTAGAAAGTATAATTTTAGGTCTTAAGGAGGGTTTTCTAGATGAATTGAATAATGTCAAATTTTGGGAGTTTTAGGAAAAAGCATTGATAAAATAAATAAATTCCCATTATCATAACTACTCCTAAAAAGTCAATTTGTTTTCATTAGTTCTACATGAACCCACAAAAATTGATGCTTTATTAAATCAAGATTTATAAATCTAGGTCAATTTTAGTTTATAATGATAATATTTTGAATATTATGTTAAACAAGTTGGAGAATTTAAATGTGGAAGCCCAATCATACTTTAACAAATGGACAAGAGACATTAACCTTGTCATTATTGAAAATGCAGAGAAGGAAAAACATTTGGTAGGTCATCATCATTTTTAGAAAATATTTTTTAGTTATTTTAATATTTATCTAATTAGATTTCATTTTTAAATTTTAAGGAAAATATGAAAAATTGAAAAACAAAGCCCAGGTCCTCAATGTGAATTTGAAAAATGCATGAAAAAATTTAAATGTTTCCATTAAATTCAAAGACAAGCTTGTTATATTAAATAAATAGAACAAAACCATCAAGAAAATAATTAAGGAGCATGGAATAGACCCTAAAATTTTATTGAAGAATAAAATAGATACAGATCTAAGTCTTCTTTCAACAATAGATGCAGTAAATGAAGAAAGAGATAATCTTACTAATATTAATTTTGTTGTAGATGATATTTAAATGATAGGCATATTAAAGGATGACATAGAGGAAGGGCAAGTAGGGATTTCAAAATATGGTAGTGAGAAAGTAGATGATGGGTCTTTTCAAAAAAAATTATTTTATGATGTTGAAAACTATTTATTATGTTTCAAAAGACAATGTTATGTTTTAAACAATAATTTCAAATGACAATGTTGAGTTTCAATTTTCAAACAATAGTTTACTATGTTTCATATACTCTTGTTTTACTAAGTTATGGTTCATTTTACATCTTGAATGCATTGAATTGGCCATACTAGTGTTTTATATTTTGAGTTGATGTAGTTCAAACAACATCGTGATGTGGACTGCAATTATTTTTTCTATGGATTTAGACTGAGCATCAATTTGAATGTGATGTGATTTCATCTTGTTCAATTATTAATATATTTGTAGATAATGGAAAAGATTTTATTATGAATTTAATCATTCAATTCAGTTATGAGTCCATTTTTTGGTGAAGTGACCATGTTATGTTTGTATGGAATTATTATAGATGTGGAGTCCAAGCAATAATTATGGTTTGTTAAGGAGTGAAAAGAGTGGAAGGAGTGTAAGACCTTTAATAGTTTGAATTTAAATCTGAGTAGAGAACTAGAACACTTCAAGAATCTATCAGTAGTTTAGTATAAGATACTCCAATGGTATGGACCTTAAAATCCTACATGCTCCTGGACTTAGAGAGGGAGGTTGAGGAAGAAGAAAGAAGAATCAGAGAGATTTGGTGGAGAAATAGTTTAAGATATTGTCAAATTTAGGAGAGGTGCTTTCTTGATTAGAAATAAAATGAATTGAAGGATAATGGTTGGTCCATAGAAGGAATTATGGTAGAAAAGGAACAAGACCATCCTCTAGTAGAAGAGGTGGTAGATAAGATTTGTTTACAACCATATCTATTGGTTCTAGGGGTGAAAGGAGCTACTAATATCTCCCTTATAGAAGAGCATTTAGAGAGGCAAATTCATAAATAGGAAGTTAAAGAGGGTAAGAAGGATAAATTTTTACATCTCATAAAAACCATTGTGGAGTAACCTTGGATGTTTCTTCGATTGAAGGGTTGGTAAAGTTTCCTGAAGGAGTGGAAGTAGTGAAAGACCTTAAAAATTTTGAATTTTAATATGAGAAATAGAATTGGAACACCATTTTATACATGGAAAAAAAGGAGGAGAAAGATTTATATCTCATAGAAATCTTTGTGGGGGAAACCCATGACTTTTCTCTAGTTGAAGGGTTGTTCAAGTTTCCTGAAGGAGTGAAAGTAATGGGAGGAGTGAAAGACCTTCAAAAATTTGAATTTCAATCTAAGAAAGAAAACTAGAATACCATTTTAGACATGGATGTGATTATAAGGATAGGAAGGAGGTTTCTTCCAATAGGACATGGGTGGGAAGGAAATAAAGGGAAAGGAGGAAATGAATATGACCTAGATCTAAGTAGATTGGGGGTTTTCCATGCCACTAGTGATATCCCCTGTAAGTTTGAGTGGAAAGCTGATTGGGAGAGATTTAGAGTGGAATACATTTAGAATTTTGAGAAATAAAATTAGAAAACCATTTTAGACATGAATGGGAGTGAAAAGAGAGGAAGGAGGCTTCTTCCAATAAGACATGGATGAGAAGGAAATCAATGGAAAGGAGGATACAAAGATGTTTTAGATCTAGATGGACTGAGGGTTGTCCATGCCACCATTTACATCCCCTATAATTTTGAATGACAAGTTGGATGGGAGAGATTCAGAGTGTAAGACCTTTAGCATTTTAATTTTCAATTTGATCAAAAAAATTAGAACAACTATTTAGATATGGATGGGAGAAAAAAGAGTGAAAGAAGGCTTCTTTCAATAGGATGTGGGTGAGAATGAAAACAAGGTCAAGGAGATGAAGATGATCCAAATATGAGTGGATTGGGTGTCATCCATGACATCAATGACATCCCCCATAAGTTTAAATGGCAAGTAGGGTGAGAAATAACTAGATCTGAATACTAGCAAAAGGAAGTTTATGGGTGTAATTTGGAAAATAAAATTAGAATGGAAGTTGCTCATAACACTTGCTTGGTTTTTTCAAGAGCCCTTACTCAAGTAGGGAGTGAATCTATTTGAGATTTTTTTAGGAGAGACAAATCCTATAAAAGTTTTAGGAGTGGAAGGAATGGAAAACCTTCATAGTTTTTAATTTCATTTTGAGTGGGAAAACTAGAACACCAATGGGTTTTCCTAACAAATTCATGAAGGCTATAGGGCCTATCACTATAGTAATTCTAAATGGATTGAAACTACTAGTGGCAATTAAAGTTTTGGGTTTAAAGAATAATGAGGAAGATATAAGACTCCTCACAAATATTTATGAAGTATGATCTAAGAGTGATGATCCCTATTCATGGGTGGTGGTTTTTTGAGTGATTTTATATGGTCACTTGATACACATAAGGTCTATGAAGGATGGGAAAAAATATTGTAGAAGACTATATCTATGGAGGACTATTTTTAGTCTTGTTCAATTTTGATCATGGTAGATAGAGGAAACCAAATCAAAACTTTTCTTACTAAATTGGATGATAGAGGATTTTTCCCTTGTCTCTATTGGTTTATGGGGTTTACCCAAGATTTCATTATTATCACTCATATTTGGATAGAAAACCCTATTGTGTTTTAAACTATAGCTAGACTGATGAGGATGAGATGTCCTTATTGCAAAATAGCCATTAATGGATATAGTGGGAGTAAAATCCCACTTTTAATGTATTGAATGCATGGAGGTTGTGTGAAATTACCTGGTGGTAGAAGATATTCTACACCTATTAGACTCTTATTTCTATAATATAAGTCTCAGGGAAGACCCGCTAATGGGATTTATCTATTTGAATATCATACTTAGATACAAGATCTAGAATTACTGGTATTCATAATAAGATTTTATGGAAATAGATCTGACATGGATGAATCTTCTTTAGAGGTTTGGGTTTAATTTAGACATGTTTACACTCTTAATGCATACAAGGAATGTAGAAGAAGAGTAAAAAAATTGTTGAAGATCAAAACTATAGAGATCCCTATTTAGTTTTAGTTGGTTTGGTTTGGGGTGGTTATAAGAATCCAAACCAAATCTTATCCTATTAGAGTGGATAATAGAGGAATCCACCTTGTTGGTTTTAGTAGGATTAAAAACCCACTTACTATGTCTCATTTGCATGAAATATGTGCAAAAGACCTAGGTGGCAGAAGACCTTCTTCTCTTAGGGATTCTTTATTTATGGATTAAGTCTTAGGGAAGTCTTACCAAAGAGTATCATCCCTTCAAATCCCATTAATTTTAAACATCTTTGATTATGCTGATGTTGTGGGAACCTTAAAAACCCTCATGTTATGGTTTTAAGAGCTTTAAAAACCCCTTGTTGTCTAATTCACCAAGGTTGAAGCATCCCCAAAACCCTCTTTACTCCACTTGTTTTGGTGGGGAATCTTTAAGTCCCTTTTATTGTGTTATATAATTATTGGTTGTAGGTCCACCATGTAAAACCCTCTCCATAGATGTGGGTTTAATTATCAAAACCCTCACTTATCCAATTCATACCTCTAGTTTCAAAAGTGTTTACCTCATCAAATAAAAAATAATTATGGTTTGCTTCTTTGGTGAATGAAAATTTTATATAGATGTGTAAACCTACCTTTATTCAGCATCACATTGTTGAGGTTCACCCTATGTTTCAATATAAGGCTACCTAGGTATGCCCCTTGCTATATAAGGTAATATTGTATCTGGTGTGGCTTTTGATCATTTGTAATCTATTTATTGCCCTATAACTGATCCATTTTAGTTATTTTAATTGGTTGGTTTTTTGGTCATTCCACTGATGACCATTGGTTGATGTTTACAAGTTAAATTTGGATTAGTTTCTTTCTGATTATTATTTGTTGCATCTTTCTTCTCCATTGTAGAGGTTGGGAGGGGGGGAAGTTTTCAAAACCCTCTTTGATCTACTATAAAGTTTTTTAGACTTTTTTTCAAAACCCTCTTTTTGTCCTATTCATAGCTATAGTTTCAAAAGTGTTTTTTCCCAAATCTAATAATAATAATAATAATAATAATAATAATAATAATAATAATAATAATAATAATAATAATATTCTTTTATAATTTTCATGAATAACATAGTAAATAACTTATAATTGGACACATAGTCCAATCATGGTACATGTAATTCTCTCAAATGTTATTTGGGGTCACCGTTTACATCATATAGTGTAAGATTAGGGTATGTGCATGGAGTTGGGGGATAATTATATGGACATTTACCATAATGTGATTATGTTATTTAATAACATAATCACATTAATTAAATATCATGAACATGTTATTAAATAATATGATCATGTTATTTAAAACAAATAATGTGATTGTGTTGATAATTCAATTACATTAATAACATGATCATATTCCTTATGTCACAAAAAAACTAAACTAAATACAAAATTTCCTCATTTTGCATTTGCATTATATATTTTCCCTCACTTTCCTCCACTCCATGATCACATTTTTTACCTCATGAGGCTAATCCTTATTATAATTCATCCCAATAATCTACTAATTGATAATGTTGCCATGTAAAAGAGGTAAATTGCTAAAAATCTATTCATTGTTTATTAATTTTAGTAATTTTTTGTTATTTTCATTGTTTAATTCATAATTTGTTTGGTTTTAATAACCCATCCTCCTAACCCTCAAATTATTCTATCTAAACCTCCACCTAACCCTCTTGTTCCTCATTGTAACCCTCTTGTTCCTTAGCTTAACCCTCCACTTCACCCTCCTCCTAACCCTCCTACAGTTCCACAAAATCCCCCAAGTAGTCTGGAGAGTCTAGTTAACCACATTGTGGAAAATAAAATTGAAATTAAATAATTAATTGGGAGAATGAGAGATCCCACTTCCACCAACACCCACTACACCTATCTAACCAATTATTTAGAGACATTATTAAGTCAAATTGACTCTATAATGAGTCAAATTGATAGATGGGCTTTATATCAGGACAGTTGTAGGGATTTTTATGCTAACAAATTGTCATCATGTGAGGTCAATAATAAAGACATATCAAAATCCTCCATTTGTGCCTTATTCATTGACCCAACCACCAATGCACCATTTATAATAACTACAAAAAAAATTTCAATCCATCACTACCAACACAATTTAATCACAACCAATTTATAGGACCAATTGTGGATGGTGTTCAATTATCCACCATATAACAACCACGAGGTCCACATTGTATTTTTTGAGGAAATTCTAATGTGATTTTGTCCTCAATGAGATTATAAAATATTTTGATTTTGGTGAGTTTCAAGGTTGAGGGAAAGGATCTACATAGGATTGATAAGGTGCACATTATTCATCTAATTAGGCTACAAGGATCCATATCCAAAATCCACTTAATCCCCTCTACAGTTCATAAGGTTGTGGAGATTGACACTCTACATGTACCTAGTTTTATCACTGATACACTCATTCAACATACGAGTAGGCTCTCACATATTGATGCTAGAGATACACCACCTAGTGTGCATACCTAAACCCATGCTTACAGATCTTATGGAGCTATACACATTGGACCTTATAATGATAGTGTTGATAGTGGTTCAAAGGGATTAGATAATATACTTATGAGTGATGATTTTTTGGCATGCACATTTGATGTGTAGACATTAACCACTACACAGATGCAGGTATATTTTATATAAATACCATGTTAAATTTAATTTATAATTGTAAATTTAATTAACTAACAATGAATTTACATATAAATTGAATAATATATGTCATTTTTATGTCCCACAAGGTGATGTTTCCTTCATCATCATAGTCAACATTTACAACATTTGATTTGATGCAGCGATTGTTTACATTTTTAGATCCAGCTACTGACCCATCCACTACTGCATCTGTATTTGTTAAGACAACACCTTTGACTTTTACAGAGGTAAATTTTTGAGTTAATCTTATACTCTATGTACATTTAGTATATGTATATTCCTTTTAAGTTTAAGTTAAATTTATCTATCAATGATCTAAAAATTCAAGTATAATGTTATTAAATGCACTTTTGGTTTAATAAAGGAGAAAAACTTTCCATATATATCTTTGATATATTATAGAAAAGTAAGTGAGACTTTGTTTACATTTATCTAATGGATCAAGTGGACACTCCTCCATCACTTTGATTCAAGATAAACATAAGAATTATTGTTTTAATGTCTCCACATAGGCATTCATAGAGGTATATATTAACTTGTTATTTTGAATTGTAAAAATAGACTTGTTATAATAATTTTACTACATACTTGGTAAATATAATTTATGTGAATGTATTGTGTATGCAGGGTTGTCCCATGACATTTGATAATTCTAATCAAATGATTAGTAGGGAAACTTCTCATTTTTCTTCCCTATTTCAAATGCCTATTAAAATAGTTGAGACTACCACTGACTCATTAGATCATCAAAAATAGATTGAGTAGGACCATAAGGTTGTAGTAAAGGCATGTTTAAATGGTTTTTTATTATATTTTAAGATTAATTTATTAAGAAGTGGTTGAATGTATTTTATATTAATTTTTTAATAATACTTGTATTTGAACAGATTCATCTACAAGTGATCTATGAGGACCCATGTTACTTTTTGAGTAAACTCTACTGTGAATTTGTCCTCAATGAGATTTTGAACTATTTTGATTTTAGTGAGTTTCAAGGCCAAGGGAAAGGCTCTACAAAAGATCGATGAGGTCCACTTTATGAACCTAGTCAGCATGTAAAGATCTATATCCAAAATCAACTTGAACTTGATATCCCCTTTGTATATTAAAATGTCATAGAGATCGACACTCTGCATGCACTTAGTTTACTCATTGATACATTCATTCAGCATACAAATAGGCTCTCACAGACTAATACTAGAGATACACCACTTAGTGTGCATACTCAACCCCACCCTTGTATATCTTGTGGAGATATGTGTATCATACATTATGATGATGATGGTGTTTTTCATTCAGAGGGCTTGGATAATATACATATGAGTGATGAGTTATTTCATGCACATTTGGTGTGTAGACATCAACCACTAGATAGATGCATGTATATTTTATATAAATATCATGTTATAATATATGCCATTTTTTATGTCTTAGGAGGTGATGGTGACTTCATCATCATAGTGGACATTTACAACATTTGATTTGATGTAGCCATTATTTACATTTTTAGATCCAACTACTGGCCCATCAACTACTGCATCTGTCTCTATTAGGACAACACTTTTTTAATTATACAGAGGTAAAATTTTGAGTTAATCTTATGTTATTTTACATTTAGTCTATGTATATTTTCCTTATAATTTTAAGTTAAATTTATCTATCAAGGATCTCAAATTCCACTCTTGGTTTAATAAAGGAGAAAAATTTACCATATATATCTTTGATACTTTATGGAAAAGTGAGACTTTCTACATTTAGTTGATGGATCAAGTAGACACTCCTCCATCACTACGAGCTGAGATAGACATAGGCATTATTATTGTAATCTCATCTACATAGGCACTAATAGAGGTATTTATTAACTTGTAATTTTGAATTGTAAAAATAGACTTATTTTAATAATTTTACTACATACTTGGGGTAATTATAAATTATGTGAATGTATTATGTATGCAGGGTTGTCCCATAATATATGATAGTCTAATTCATATGATTAGTAGTAGGGTAACTTCTCATGTTTATATCCTATTTTAGATGCCTATTCAAACAACTAAGCCTACTACTGACTCATTGGAGCACCAAAAATAGATTAAATAGGACTGTGAGCTTGTAGTAAGTGCATGTTTAAATGATTTTTTATTATAATTTAAAATTAATTTCTTAAAAAGTGGATGAATGTATTTTATGTTAATTTTGTAATATTACTTGTATTTTAATAGGCTCATATGCAAGATAACTATTAGAGGGATCTTCATCTACCAACAGGGAATCTAAGGCTTTAGATGGATCTAAGGCATTAGGAACCACAGTCAAACCTTGGAGAATTTAAGGCATTAGAGGGATCTCCATCTACCAACATGGCAACCCAAGAAAATTCTTATTTGAGGAAGGAAAAGAAAGGGAGGCTATTTGATGATTAGGATGTCTTACATGAGATGTTTTTTTTGTATGCCTACATGACAATGTATGCATTTTTGGCATTGTATATGTGTATATGACTTCACCTAAAATTAGATACTATGTTGGTATATGTTGTAATTTTTTGTATTCCTATCATGGAAATTTATGTATTATTGACATTTTACATGTGCCTATATGATTTTTTTGAAGTTTTCATATGAATTATGTTAATCTAGCTAATTTATATTCAGTTTTAATTTAAAATGTTACCGTATAGTATTTTTTTATCTTTTAAACTGTTATATATCAGATCTCATATTTAATGTTGTACAAAAATGAGGATTAAAAAACTATTCTTTTTAATGTTATAAATCTCTAAACTCCCATATTTTTTAAATTGAAGATGTAGATATGAACTTCTACCTGACCTTGACTATAATCTCTTTAGTCTAATAAAAGGTAACATTACTAACTTGAAATAGAATATTCACTCATGATATAATGATCCATCTTTGGACAAAGCCCTTTATCATCCCCTAATACCACCTAATGCATAATTTGCTCTTCTATGTTTATGAAGGATATGAAAACCATATTAATATGATCTAGGATCATCAATAATTACAACCTCACTTATCCACTCTTATTCTCAACTCAAAATCAAATTCCACTCTCAAATAATCATTTTTTAAACTAGTCAATTACTCATTAGGTCTACTCTTAACTAATCACCAATATCTCATATCTACTCTCCTTCCTTTGAAAGATTATTATTTAAGATAATTTGGATATGTATTAATAAAAATCAAGGATTTATTTATGTTTAAAAAATTGCAATAAATCAACCAACTATAGGTCTCTAAGAGATTGAGCTTTCATTATCAAATTCTATCTTTTTAAGTTTGTAGGTCTCTAGACCTAGTTGTTGCTCCTATAGGTCAATTTATAGAAATATAGTTTTTAGCTCTTAAATTTTATATTTATAGTATTATTTTATAAATTATAACATGTTACAACCCTTAACCAAGTTTATATAACTCAAATCAACCAAAAACTCATCTTACCTTGTGTACAACTTTCTCAAAAATGGTCTTCTATTGGTGTATAGAAAAATAGTCCTCTGTACATGATATTTAAAACCAATGATACTTTTAATAATTTATAATATCCATTCCCAAACTTATCACAAATTTTAATATCTTATTGTTCAATCGTTTGAGTTTTAGAGGTGTTTTACTCATGAAACCCTTACTTTAAATTTACTCAAAAATTTTGTAGGCTGAGAGCTAATCATTGATAGTTCATAGAGCTCATTGGGATTTTTTATGATATAAAACATGTATATTGGTCTTTAAAAACCTATTAAAATATTAAAATACTCTAATTGATTTCATATAACAATTTCAATGTGTAAATAAGCCTCTAAAATGACTATAATAGTAAAAATACATAATTCTTGAGGGTTTCACGAATATAATTAAGATTTAAGATTGTAGTCAATATAAAAGGATTATAATCATATTATAAAAGGATAATACAATGGAAAACATGAAATAATATGCATAAATATTTATTATGTTCAATAATAAAGCATTTACATAGTCCTTCTCCATTGAGACAAACCTACAACATATGCTCTAACCTCTTCAAAAATGATATGTTTTGTCCTTTTAATATATTTGGTTGGTCTTGTACAGTTCCTCCTCATTAGGAGTGAGGATTGTCAAAATTTTAGAGTCTAAACCAAGCTTATTAATTTACTAAATTTTCTCAAATTCTCTCTTACTTAGTCAAATTAAACTTATTAAATTGACCTAATTTATAGGTCTTAATAATTACCTAAGACTATTGTCAACATAGATTTTACATGTATTTGGTGATGCTCATGCATCACCTTTACTATCCTCCAACATACCCCTTTTGTCATTCACTCTTCACACTCTCTCATTATACATTCCCTAGGCTTTGATATGCCTAGATACCTTCCTCTTCTTTAATACTTTCAAGAACACTTCCTCTAGCTATTATATCCACATACCCAACCTTAATTCAACCCACTCAATCTACTTTTAAAGTCATCCACACTCCTTTACACTCTCCTTCACATTTTCCCTTCAAGGGATATTTGGCCTAATAGGCCTAGTGCACATTCTTGAGACTCATTTTTGACCTTTCAATGCCTCACTCCTTCAACACCTTCAATACCTCACTTTTGATGTACTTCAATTCTCCATTGAGGTCTCTAGACCCAAGTCAACACACATTAATAGTTATATTACTTTCTAGTCCTATCCCTTAAGGGTGTTAGGCATCATACAATTGATCTTTGACAATATCACAAACCTATTCTAGCCTCTAAATCACCTTGAACACTTAAAATACACTTTCATGGAAAAGTGGGTGAGAAAAAGGAGAGAGAAAGAGTTTCATGGGTGTATCTAATTTAGGAGAGTAAGGGGAAGTAGTATGAGTCAATATAGTAGGTAGGAGGTTTAGGACAAAGGTATAGATAGAGTAATAATATGGAAAAATGTGTATGGGATTGAGTCACTACTATTCAAGAGTATAAAAACACTAATAACAAATGTTGTCAAAGTTTAATTTATGGTTACATAACTCTCATTTTGATGCTTCTTAACCAAAAACTAGAACTACCAACATTTATGTGGAGGATAACATCCATGACCAAGTTCTTGGTCTTCCATCAGGCTCAAATGATAAACCCACTATATACACATAATATTTTCAAACTTTTATCACTTACTGATACTTTTTATCTTGAAATAACCCATCAAGTCTCAATCTCTCTGAGTGCATTCCTTAAGGGGTGCATCAAGAAAGGGATGGGTAGACCATTAGTGATTTTTAGGATTGTTATCCCTTTTTTCACTTGTTATCTACACACTTGTCTCTTGAAAACCTTATCCATAAGCTTGTTCTTCTCTATTTCACACTCCTCAATAATTTCCTACCTTTTGTCCTCATTTTCCTAGACTTAGCCCCTTTTTTAATGTTTACTATACTAGGTTGATTGGGTCGACCCTATACAATTTTGGGTAAAAATCATTTAGGGTCTAGGTTGGCTCTTGGCCAACCTATCCCATGACCTAGTGATTTATTATCCATTTTTGTGCTAAGTTAATTGGGTAAACCCTATTGGCCAAAAATTTAAAAATGACTTATGGTTAAATCTACCTATATGTACAAGATCATTTTACCATTATTTAGACAAGATAAGAAGAAGTAAGAGCTATTGTGCATCTGTTTATCCACCATTCTACTTGATGAACAAACATAGGGTTTCATACTTTATTTGGAGATATGAATCTTGTCTTATGAATAATTATTTTGGATGCATTGATAGGTTATGTATCCTAGAGATTATTTGTATTTATTATCCTTACATACCAAAATAACCTCTTGTGAAGCACCTTGGCCAAGGGAGAGATTGAGGCTCAATGGATTGGTCTTCAAAGGTAAGTATTCCTAACTTTGTTCCTCATTTGTAAGAGTAGATAGATATGTATTTTTACTTATATTTAATGCATTAGGATTCCATATACATTAACATGATTATATATCTTCTATGCATGTTTAATTTTGTTTTTAACCCCCACTTTGTGCCACAAGCTTTGGTGAGCACTAGATTAGATTTTAATTTACTTGTTAGTTTAGTGAATATAAAACATATAATTCCCTTAGGGTTATTTCATGATTTTGCTTGAATGGAATATTTGTAACCCTCCTTAGCATTGTGTATTGTGATAATAGATCCCCTAATTGGGTCTAACAGATCCCCATATTGATCATGTTCTTGATTATCTAATGTTTCCCCAATTAGAAGTGTATGGTATGATATTGCGTCTCTAAATTAGGATTTATTTATAGACATGATACATTTTTGATTTCATACATTCTGGTGAACTCAATGTGAATCTAACCCTTACATGTTTTATTTCATGTTTGTCATTATTTTATCATTTTATTTCTCTCTATATATAATACTAAGTCGATAGTGTTGATATAACTCTAAATTATGTGCATAGACTTAACACATAGTTGTATAAATATGAATATGTTTTATTTGTGTAGGTTTTTCACTAGGTATAGACTACTAGGTCAACTCTATTAACATAGTACACTTTCAAACTTCTAGAAAACACACTAGGTCAACCCTATCGACAAAGTACATTTTATAGGTTTTCAACAAACAAAGAACTACAAAACTAGGTCTACCAAATCGACACAGTTGGTAGAATTTTCAAGTATAAATTAGGGTACTTCAATAACAATCTCATTTTTATTTTCATCCTCCAACCCACCAAAGTTATTTTCTATCATTTATATTATTTATTATAGTTCTATTTTTCATAGTTTATTGTCTTTAAAACTACCCCTATACAGTCAACTAGGTCGACCCTATCGATGTAGTTATAAATTATGTATTCTATCTAGAGAACTAGGTTGACACTAGCTACGTAGTTTTTCTAGACCCTTTCTTCCATAGTATAGTAGTGACATTGTTGAATCTATTCTATAATTTATGCATTACATTATCATCTAAAATGACACTCTACTATGTTTCAAAGTTATAATTAACACTTATATGCTATTAATTAGCTCACATTTTTACTTGTTATTGCTTTCATGCTTAGAATAGATCACATTAGTCTAAGTAGGTGGTTTTTAATAAACCATTTAGCTATACTATTTTCTCTTTTATGCACACACTACCAAATCACAAAATCTTAAAAAGCATTTTAATAATTGTCTACCCAAGGCCTACCTACTTGAATTTCATCACTAAGGGAGAAACTAAGTTGGATTTAATTCCAAGAATAAACATGTGGTTAATGGTATATATTATAAAAACACCTGATACCCTTATCACTACAATGTGTGAAGTGATGGGGTAGGCCCCAATACCAAACCAATATCATTGCCAATATAGATCCCTTCCAGCCTAAATATCCTAAAACCATCCTTATATTTATTTATAGTTCCTTACTTATATCCAACTTCCTATCACATCTAAAATAATACTCTAATAATATAAAAAAAATCAAGATGACCACTTAGCATTTACTTTCCAAGTTGATTGTTTGGTCTTTGCTCAATTATATGTTGTATTATAAAAACTTGCATTGGCCAACATTGGTGTAAGTTTTTGTGTTGTGTGCCTCAATTGGATCACCCTCATTGATCTAATTAATTATGTGTTTCCTTTTATTTCTTGCTTTCAAAAGTACTCACAAAAAATTTCCTATTCAGTGCAAAGTCATTCTGCTCAAGACAATTTCTTACAGATTGTATGTTTTCCTTGCTTGCCATACTGGGGAAACTATGTCGACATAGTATTATTTTTTACCTCCCAAGATATATAAATAAGTCAACCATATCAACTCTATATCTTTTTCCTACCTATTTTCTATCCTAGGTCAACCCAATAAACTTTGTGCAATTTTTTGTCCCTTCCTATTTCCTTAATTTTGCATCACTCTTACTTTATCTAGTCATTCTCCCTCATCATGACCTTCCTATTTGAAGACAACACTAAGTTAAATTTAATGGATATGATGAGTTTTACCAACCCTCATAGGGTCTCCATATTCACCTTAGATAACCTCTCTTAGATGCAATCAATGTTCACATAGTCACTTGCACAATGAATTCTGGGACCCCTCCTCATTATTCTTCAATTTATAATCCTCTTTTATCACTTCAATATCAACCTAAATTAGAGTATACCCCTAAAATAATCTTCTTTATCTCTAAATTTCCTCAACATCAAGGAAAGTATCCTTATACCATTTTCCATCTCATGATTAATGGTCAAGATGAAGATGTCATAGTTAACAAAACTCTCACATGAGATCTCTCCAAGAGTTCATTACCACAACCATGACCATTCACACATTTCTCACAAAGAAATATTTATTATTAAATGAATAGATCATAATGAACTACTCCATCTTCCTCTCTGTTACTATGTAGAGACACCTTACCCATGTATTTATAATAGTTTGGGGTAGGTGAGAGGAATACATTTGGCAATGTGAAAGAGGTTTAATTACAAA
Source organism: Torreya grandis (assembly GCA_037957365.1). Classification (NCBI taxonomy): domain Eukaryota; kingdom Viridiplantae; phylum Streptophyta; class Pinopsida; order Cupressales; family Taxaceae; genus Torreya; species Torreya grandis. The sequence goes on along the minus strand of JARHVA010002476.1, from coordinate 752,401 downwards.
ATGAATAGTTAGGCCACTAATGTCAACATTCCAACAACCATGTTGATTTCTTATTTTAACATGTGGGTGTGCAACATTAAACTTCACATGTTTTATTATAGCTATGGTGAAGTTTCCCTTGGTTAAGACCCAAGTTAAGCTTACCACTAAGAGTATTAATCTAACATGCCCCCTTAAAATTAACTTGGGGAGAAAATAAAACTCATAAAATGGGTCTTGACAACAAATGTCTGATCAAGTACCCATGTACAAATATATAGTGAAGTACTAAGTGTCCTTATAGTATCCAATCCATCTTATCAGAATACATGGATGTCGAGTCACTATAACCACCAAGTTAAATAGGATCTAGTACCTTGTATGAGGCTCACTCAGAGAAAACACTGATTATAGAATTGAAAATTAGAGATAAAACTATGGTCTCTCAAAAAACCAGACTATATTGGATGGGATGAAAGCCATCACTAAAGTAGGTACAAGAGATGTTGAACACCCAAATATGATATCAACTATCTATAGGAGGTGTAAGGGACACTCAACACCTGAAGATGTAGTTAAAAGTACAAAAGAGTACTACTTAGTGCAAGGGACACTCAACACCCAAAGAAGCAGTATCTGTACACACCCCCCATAATGTAGAATGGGTGGAGTGGATGAAAAAAAATGTATGAGTGGGCTGAATCACTATTCCAACACATATCAATGATAGTAGTTGAAAATGCTAGCGAAAGCTAAAAAAAATGATACATGTGGACTACTAAAGTGTCAAAGAATACATAAATGGTCTCTCAAAAAAGGGATGGCCCTAGTGGTGATGGGAGAGACAAACAACTAAAAGAGTAGAGGGTGCACCAAACAAAGTACACATGCTTGAAGGTAGACTAGGCTATAAAAAGAAAATCCCTTATGACACTTTATAAGTTAGTGTGAGTATAATATATTCCAAAAAATCACTAAATAATTGAATAAATACTAGAAATACCAAAAATAACTTGCCATAAGGAGTAGTCAATCTATCGAAGAAGCCATCACAAAACCTAAAATGTGCTAAAAATGGGAGTACTACTATGTATTATGAAAGATATGTAGAATATACATATGAATAATGGAAGAACCATGATGGTAGAGTCCATGCAAATAATGCTAATGACATTACCATAACTGATCATCAATCCATCCAAAATAACATTGGATGATGGAAGAAGATGCTTGCAAGTTATTCAACACCATGTGTACAAATGATGAATGTAAGGAAACATCTATATCATATGTAGGACTCTCATGCTTGAGTGAATCTAATAAGGTGTTAAGACTCACATGCCTAATAAAAGAACACTCAGGTTTTATAGGCCTGAGTAAAGGGAAAGATAACTCAAGACTCTCAACCCTAAATACAACATCTGATGAATGCTTGGATGTAGTTGTACCATATCACTCAATGTCCTCTAGAAGTATGGAGTAAATAAAAATTGGTGCAAATCTACTACATAATGGTCCTAAAGAAGATGTGGAATCACTTGCTTGATATCCAATGCCATGATAAGAAATACAATGAATAGGCTAGATGGGGGAAATAATGCCCTATGCATGCCTTCCAAGACTTCTACCATAATATCCCATGTTGTAGAGTACATGAGAACCAAATTTAGTTATGTGCTTCTAAAATAAAGTAAGTAGATAAATAGTGTGGTCAAAAATATTATGATTTACAATAAAGGTAACTCCCAGCTTAGCAGGATGAGAAAATGACTTAGTGTTTGATATTTCAAAATATAATAGAGCATATAAAGGATGCATGCTAAAGTCAAAATTAGGAACTAAATATGGAACAAGTGTAGTGGTTATGTGTTCTATAGGATTAGTTTGTGATTTCAAAAATACAATATGAACTTGTAAAGTATGGAGAAATGAGTCATGTGCAACAAGTGTTTGTTAGGAGGAGCGTGTTTTATGTTATGAAGGCCCTATTTTCCTTTACAAAACTAACAATGTCACTCTCAAATTGTAAGTTATTCTTTTCTTTCTTGAGTGAGATTAAAACAAGGTAGGAATCCAATGCAAGCAAAAATAAAGACAAGGTGCTTATAAAGGGGTGATGGTGGTGTCTCCAAAAAAGAATGGAAGGTACTAAGAAAGGGGCCTTAAAGGAGACAACACAAATAAGAATGCAAGGCACTTATAAAGGGGACTTGAGGGTGTCTCCAAAAAATAATACAAGGCTCTAAGAAAGAGGCCTTGAAGGAGACATGACACAAACTCAAAGTGTGCTAAAAGATGAATTTCCAAGTGTAAGGACAATGCACAAACCATAAATTCACAAAAAAAAATGCAAGGCATAATTTACAAGATTTCTTTAAGTGTGTATCCCCCCCCCCCACCAAAAAAAAAAGAGAGTTTGTGGCACTTTATAAAGGAGTGCAAGGAGTAATACAACCCCCCAACTAGTTATAATTCTGTAGTTTTACAAAATTATTCTCTAAAATATAATTTGAGTTAAAAAGAGAAAATGGAGAAAATATCCATTTTAATAAAATATGACACAACTATAATTGAAAATATGTATTCTAGGTGACAAATTATACATTTAAAAAAAATGGCACCTTAAAAGGTGCTTATTGTGTGGAGAAAAGTGCCTAGAAAGTATGATAATGTTAACACATCAAGAAGACCTCTAAAAATTAAAAAGCAATCATGTTTTTTATGCATCAACAAAAAATTGATTATACTACACAAAAAAATTTAGAGCCAGCTTCCCAATGCAATAGAAACCATCACAAAACTCTTAAATGTACTCAAGATATGAGCACAAATGTGCAAGTGTGTATGTAGAACTACACAATGGAGGGGGTCAAAAAAAAAGGTGAACATACACAAATAAAGCCCAAAAAATTCCAATGGGCAGCCAAACAAATTAGAAAGCACTGATTGTAGAAACCAAGTGTTTCTATGGGATTTAAAACCACTTATTAGATCAGGCCCCACCCACTGATCTTCATCAAATAGAAGAACATGGTGCAATGCTCTGTGTAAAAAAATCAATTACCCTGGCTCAAGTGACTACCTCAAATTAATGGCTCCACCAAAACTAAACTAGTTCATCCACTTGTTATCAAACTCAAATGACATTTTGTAAAAAAATCAATTTATTTTTAAAAAAATGATGTGTAAATGTCAAAAAAAGATGCCCATTATGATTGTCAAAGTCAAAAAAGACAACATTGGAAGGTAGGTGGCCACAATGGTAGTTGGAAGTTTAAAATTTGAAGTCAAATCATATTGTTTTTTTAAGAAGAATGATGCATGTTTCAAACACTTCAATTTGAGAGGACAAAAATAATTCCAATGCCAACAAAAAACAATGCTTCAATGATAATCATAATGCCAATTCTAATGTCAATGATTTTTTTTTAGGTTGTTTGCAGATCTGGGTGACAATATAGGGGAACTAGATAAGGGGTGGTGATGTATAGGCTTCAAAACAAAATGTGTTTGGTAGGGGAGTTGTACAAATGGTTGGGTGAGCCATAGGGGAGGCCAATTGGCTAGGGATCATCAATGACATGACATGGCCTTAGGACAATGGTATAGTAGAAGATCAAGCTGGAGGGTGGCCATAGCTAGGCATGGATGGGGATGTATCAATGGGGAGTGGCAGTCATGGAAGCAAGGATGATCTAGGAAGAGGTACCATAGAGGGGGCTGGGTGGTAGGGAAGCAGTGAGGGAGAGGGGGGATGGTACATGGGAGATGGTAAGGTGGCTAAGAAGTAGGCTTGGCCATGGGCTTTGCCCATTCCCTCACCCCCCCCCCCCACATTTTTTAATTTAACTTTAAAAACTTTTAAAAAAATGTTCCCTCCCTTAAAAAATAATTTGAATTTTAAAAAAATAAAATAAAACCTTTTTTTAATTTTTCTAATTTTACAAAAAAAAATTAAATTGAAAAGATTAAATCAAAAAAGTTGAAAAACTAAAAAAATTCAAACCCATTTACACATGGATGATTAGAATTGAGTGAGAGATTCCACCACATCAATAGCACTGTAAGTCTATTTTCTACCAAATGAACTCCTATCCCCATTAAATCAATTTCTCTAGATGCATCCATACAATCAGATCTACATGAAAATGTACAAATTTCTTAGAAACTATTCAGTAACCAACAAGATTCTTGAACAAATTTGGAGCACCAAGTGACCAATTTTAGTAAAAAAAAAGCTTAAAACTCCTTTCATAGCTTTTATAAACATGCTAACAAACATTTATCAGCTCCAAAAGGCAAAATAACCTCCAAATTATGAAATCACCTCCAAGACATTCATGGTCCTCCTTTTGACATTGTTGCTCTAATTAAGCAACATGACTAGATAAAGGGCTTAGTGTGAAGGAAAAATTTAATGCAAGGATAAAATTTTGAGTAATTACTCAAGGAGATTACTTTGATACCATGTCAAAGTTAAGAAAACTCTCGCCTGATATCTCTCTAAGAGTTCATTACCATAGAGATGACCATTCACACATTACTCATAAAGAACTATCTATTACTGAATGAATATATTTCAATGAACAAGTCTCATAACTCCATCTTCCTCTCTCTTACTATGAGACACCTTACCCATGTATTTATAATAGTTGGGATAAGTGAGAGGAACACATTTGGCAATGTGAAAGAGGTTTAATTGCCAAATGAATAGTTAGTCCATTAATGTCAACATTACAAAAACCATGTTGACTTCCTATTTTAACATGTAGGTGTGCAACATTAAACCTCACATTGTTTATTCTAACTATGGTGAATCTTCCTTTGGTTAAGACCCAATTTAAGCTTACCACTAAGAGTATTACTCTAATAAAAGAGCCTCATTCACCTTCTCCCACATTCTCACATGGATTTAGGGATGTTATATTCTTTTATTCTTAACCTCTTCCCTCTATTTTGACCATTTATCATACCATGACTTCTTCTTTGAATTATTCTACCTACATTCCTAATATCTCCACTACTATGGTAGGTTCTACATCTAATGGGCCTCTTCCAAGATCAACTCTCCTTAACTCTTCCACTAGTGCATCATTTTCTACCCATGGTAATCATGCTTCTAGTGCTTCCTCTTTTCATCCCTATACTAATCCATATATTTATACACAATAAAAATTTTCCACTAGTGCCTCATATTCTAATAGCTCTTCTCAAGCTCCTTCTAACACCAATAGTGGTACCCAATCCACTGCTTCCAATTCTTGTGCTTCATATAATGCCAACAATGCAAATCAAACCAATCAAATATTATTACAAATGCTTTATCAAATGAATAATTTTCAAGCTCATAATATAAATCAAAGGTTTAGAATGCAAAATCACCTTCTCCATCTTCAAACCCACCCTCAATAGATGCCCTGGGGAATACATAATCAAAATGTTAACCCACCTCCTCTTTGGTATGCCCATGGTAATCTCATCCCTCAACCTCCTCTTATCAACAAGGCAATCAAGCATCTTTAAAATTAACCTCTTACATATCAAATTATTAATATTTATATAGGAGGTATCATCCATGCCATTTCTTACAATGGGTCAACTGATCCTACTCTTTATCTAAAAACATTTGGAAATCTCTACAAATATTGGGTAAAATTAAAAAAAATTGTTGCTACAAAGATATTATCCAAAACTCTCATAGGTGATGCTTTAGATTGGTACAATCAACTTAAAACTCATTCTATTACTAGTTTGGAAGATTTAGTCAATGCTCTAGTCTAAGCATTTTAAACTAGTGATCTTCTTGAGAATACATTTGCCCATTTTATCAATTGTAAGTAACTTGAAAACAAAATTGCCCAAGATTTTGTTAAAAGGTGAAAAACATTATCCAATAAATGTGAACATAACATGTCTGATGATAATCTTTTCCATCTGTTTACTAATGCTCTTTTTCCCAAGTTACAATACCAAGTCTGCACACTCTCTCCATGTACTTTGGAGGAGGCCATTGACCAAGATAGTCATCAAGATTTCCTTGTGCTTCAATTGGATCCACCCAAACCTTCTATAGTTACTTGTATCTTACTTAAAATTAATAATAATCATGATACCAATGATGGTGTCATGGATTCTTATGACACCATTCACACTATTCAAGTTTTTGTTCCTAACCAATATTTAGAACCAACTCCCCCTTCTCAACAATTCACCAATCCTCATTTATCTTCTCCTAATAATATCAATGTTAAAAAACTTTCATCCTTAGCTAAATTACGTAAATGTTTACCTAGGCCTCTTCCATGAGAACTTGATCCCACTCGACCTATGAAATCTTGGTATGATCCTAATAGGTTTTGTTGGTTTCACACTAGTTGGGGTCATTCTCATGAGACCTGTAGATAGTTACGTAATTTAGCTATGTATTTTCTTCTTGGTCTTAATTTTGATCATGATTCTATCATTCAAAAATTCCAACAAGCCTATGACATTACTTTTAAACCCCATGAAATAAATACTAAATCTCAAGATTTGAATCAAGTTAATGCTCATTTGACCATCTATAAAGACCCTCTTCCAAATCACCAAGATAACAAAGATAAGCTAACCCATTTTACCAATAATGTTGAAAGTCTTATTGACCTAACTCCTAAAGAGAATGTGGTTAGTATGACTAATATACAAAGGGTGGTTGATTTCATTGATCCTCAACCCATCTATATACCTCCATTGTCTCACACATTTCATGTTATCCAATATTCTTCTCCAACTCAGTAAAATGAGTTAGGGAAGGTGACCTTATAAATTTTGATGAACCAATTCCAAATCCTCCTTTGGATAACACTTCCCATACTATCTCTACCATCCCTCCATATTTTTTACCTAACATTAATGATACTCAAGATTTTATCAACACCTCTTCTAACACTTCTCAAAATCAACCTGCACTAATTTCTTCCTCTTATCAACAAAATTTATAACCTTGTTCTAAACCTACTCTCTCTTATCAACACAAATTCCACTATACTTTGGCTTCTCCTTCCCAGAACCTCCTTCAACACTATGCACCTATTTATAACAATCTTCTTATGGGTTATGATGAGTAAGATCCCATCACAGAGCTCACTAATCTCCCATTCCAAATCCCATTTATTGATCTTATGAGGCCTTCTCTGCATCATAGAAACTATTTTATGCAAATTTTATTTGAAATGAACATCCCTCATCCTCCCCTAGCAAGATTAAAAGTAACCTTATCTGGATTTAATGATAACATATTAAAATAATGTGAATAAATATCCATCCATGTTGATGAAAGATGGATGATTCTCTTTCCCTCAAAGTTTCCATTACTTCCATGATTCTGTATGAGATTATGCTTCATGTGGATGATCCTCCTCTATTCATTAGCATCCAAATTAGAGATATCCAAGTTAAGGATGCCTTAATTGATGAGGGTTCTAGAACTTATGTTCCCTCTCTCTATTTTATCAAAACCCTTATATATTCTAAATGAAATTTCAAGTCCACATGAAACACATGTCAAGGATATGATCAAAGGCAAATGCCTCCTTTAGTTTATGTGTGGCTTCTCATTACCATCCCACATATCACCATTCATGTGAAGGTGATGATATTTAACTTTACTTTATCTTATAACATTATTCTTTATAGGCCATGGACTCATCATATGTGATCCATTATTTCTTCCACCTACTAATGCATTAAATTTCCTCATAATTAAGCCATATATAGGATTAGGTGATACTAACCCTTGGAATTTTGAACAATTTCAAGATCGTGGTATCTTCAAGATTCCTACTCTTGAACCTTTGCCCAGTGTTCCATTTTATTAGTCTCAATGATTTAAATCGATCATCAATTCCACTCAAGGTTACAATGGTCATCACAAACTCATTGGGAATATTCCTCTTAACCTCCTATATTCTAATGATGATAAGCATGATTAGATCAATCTCAAGATTAAAACTTTCAATTTCTCACCTCATCTCATCTCTTAGCTTCTTGCTTCTTTGCAACCTCATTCTTGTCAACCTCTTTGTGATGATGTCCCCATTATCTTAACTAAGACTTGGAATTTCATTCATCACACCTCATCAGATGATAATTTCATCCTTACTTGCATCATTGATCTTCACACACCTAATTATGATGATGGTTATACCTTAGAAAATCCATTCTTAGGTGGTCTTGTACAAGCCCATGATGTTGAGATTATCCATTATTATTCTTCATTGCTTTAATATTTTAGTGTTTATTCCTATAGTCCATCATATATAGTTTCTAATTTTAGTATTTTTCATCTTTATTTCAAGATAGAGATGGTGTAGATGCCTCCAATTTTTGAAGAACCTATTAGGAGTATGATTATAGATCATATTATGAATGGGCCCTATCACTTTGCTAAGTATCATGACCCCTATAGCCTTCTTATCCTTGAGATGTGTATGACTCTCCTTTAGCCTTATGTAGACCCCACCCCTCCCATATTAGACCCCACTTTACATCCCATTTCCACAACCACTTTAGCTGAGTCTCTTCCTACTTATGATCCCATCACTCCTTCCATTGAGCCTAGTCTAGTCCCTTCACCACCACCACCTTATCTTGGTAATGGTTTGATTCATTTACCATAGATGGATCCATTACCCACCAAATGGGTTGATGATCCTTTCAAAGCTCCTTCAATTTCTATTACACCTTCTCTTGTGAGTACCTATACCAAGGCTCCTCACAAGTGCATATGTGGCTTCTATGACATAGATAACCATTCATCTATGCATTATCTTATGATATGATAATATATTGACACATTTCATCCTTCTACCCCTCAGTCCTCAGACAAGGCCATACCTCCTTTAAAGATACTAACTAATTATATTTTTAAGTATGAAGAGAAGTATTATAGTTGGCACTAATGTGGCACCCATCACACTGATCATTATTGCATCCTTTAGCAACATCTTAAATATCACCTTTTAACTATTCCCACACCTTTTACCATTCCTCCCATAGGTCATTCTTGCAATAAGGCACCCCTTCTTCTCCCATAGTTCCACCTCTTGTGGTTCCATCTCCTCTTGTAGTCCCTTCTTCACCCCTATTCCTCCACCTATGAATCCTTCACCCATGGACCTTCCCTCACCTATGGATCCTTATCCACATGTGATTCCTGAGTGTCACCCTAAGACCATATAAATACACCTTAAATAATACTAGATTGACTTAGCAACTTTGTTCAACAAGAGGCCTCATGACTGGTATGTTTCACTTGATAATACATAAGCAATAAGACTTGGGTCTCAACAAAGAATTTTTTAGAAAGAATAAAAAGAAATAAGTACTAACCTAGACACCCTAAACACATTCTAACTAGACTATTTAAACTTATATAGATACCTCTAAATGATCAAAAACCACACCCTATACCATAAGACCTCCTTTGCTTTGTACATGGGATAATGGGCTTATATCCCTATTGACCCTATTTTTCAAACATAACTTATCTTAGATTGATCATAACACAAAAATTAAATAGGATCAGGATACCCATTAAGGATTTATACAACATTTCCCAAATTATCCTAGGGTTGCTTTGTACAAACTAGCCCTACTGTTGACTATGTCAAGCCTAATTAAGCTTTCAACATACCCTGTTTAGGAAGGTGTATGAAGAATAGAGTGTAAATAAGACCTAAAATTCATACAATAAGTGTAAAATAACATAATAAAACTATTCAAACTAAAACTTGATCAATTGTCAATCTAAACCCTAGTCAAAACCCCTTTGTCATAATCATCCTAGGCATATAAGGGCTAAAACAAGGTAAAGACTTAGAACATAGTCTTAACCATCGAGTTATATATTAAAAATTTAAATAGTATTCATACACACTTAAGACACTAGGATTACAAAGTTTGGAAAATTTTCACCATATGGATTTAAAATTTGACAAAGCCTTAGTTTGGGCACAATCAACATATAAAAGAAGCTATAAGGAGCATTATAGGGTTTCAAGAACCCAAATAAATTTTATTTGACTTGGATTTACCTCTACTAGAATCTTGAGTAGTCACAGTAATGAAAAGAGTTCATATAACCCTTATTGTCAACCTATTATTTGTTGCCCTACATGGTAATAGTCACAATCATGAAGAAAATCATCAATAAAACATATCAAATTTTCCTCCAACATATCATATGTTAATTACATGTTTAAACCATCATATTTCATCTCCTTTGGTTTAAGGAATCCATCAAATAAATATAAAACCTCAACTTAGACACCAAATCTCTATTCTAGACTCATGCAACAAACTCCAAAAACGGAGTTAACCACTTTTTCCAAATAAATAATATCTCAACCATATGATATCTCTCCCAACTAACCTAAAATCATATGAAATATGATCTTCAAAAAAATTTGGTGAAATACATATAATCTTGTTCTTTGGGCATATCAGGCCTTATTACATGCTTATGGAAAACATAGTTATAAATTTGAAAATTTGAATATCATAAATTGGAGGGAAATCAATCTAACATACCCAGACTCTCTAAGACTTAACCAAGAACATAAAAATCATATTCAAAGCATGAATATGCTCCTGCATCATTCTTCTAAGGATCAAAATAAGCATTTCTCATTTGTTGTTATCCTTCATTAACTCTTCCACACTTGTGCCCAGCTTGAGGATGTCATTTACAGTCAACCATGTTGCATCTTTAGCTGGTAAGTTCTTCCACTTGTTCAAGTACTAGAAATATTCTTTATCTCTTGTTTTCTTGACCACTTTTTTGTCCAAAATACTCTCAATCTCCCTTGGTACTTCCTTTGGTCATTGTTGTTCCCATTGGATGGCCTCATCAATCCATGTTTTAGTCTCTTCAGTTATTTTTTCTTCACTTGTATAGGTATATAAATTTACAACATTGAAGATTGGAGATATTCCAAACCCATTTGGCAATTCTATTTCATAAGCATTGTTTGAAAACTTTCTTACCACCTTGCATGGATCAATCTTCATCACTTTCAACTTGTTGTACTCTCTTTTAAGGAATCTTTCCTTTCTAAGGTGGGAAATAACAATATTTCCTTTCTAAGGTGGGCAATAACAAGGTCTCCAATACTGAAAATGAATTCTCTCCTCTTTTGATCTACCCTTTGCTTGTACTTGATGGTGCTTTCTTCAAGTTTCCTCTTCACTTGTTCATGCAAAATTTACATTACATTGGCAAGATCTTCGGTATCAACATTTCTTACTTCCAACTTACCTAGATTCCTCAATTCATATATACCTCTAGGGTGTATCCCACACAAGATTTGAAATGGGCTCATTCTTTTACTCCTATTAGGAGAATCATTATATGAAAATTCATCTTGTACAAGTACAATATCCCACTATTTTGGTTGCATACTTACCAAACTCCTCAAGATATTTCCAAGGCTCCTATTGAAAAATTTAGTATAACCATCATTTTATGGATGGTAGGCTAAGCTAAAGCTTAAATGTGTGCCCAAATTCTTCCATAAGGTCCTCCAAAATTTTCCAACAAACTTGGTGTCCCTGTCTAAAATAATGCTCCTAGGGAGCCCATGCAATCTTACAATTTATTGAAAGAAAAAATTAGGTATGTTAATAGCATCACTTATTTTTTAGCATGGAATGAATTGAGACATTTTTGAAAATATATCAACCACTAAAAATATATAATCATGTCCTTTTTGAGTTCTTGGCAAACTAAGTACAAAATACATACTTACTAAATCCCAAGGCTTGTTGGGAATGGGTAATGGATAGTACAAACCTATGTTTTGACTACTTCCCTTGGCATGTTGGCATGTCTTGCACTGCTCAACAAACCTCTTAACATTAGCACCCATACCTAGATAATAGTAATGAGCACTCAATTGTGCTAGTGTCTTATTCTACCCAAAATGTCCTGCCAACCAGCCACTATGTTTCTCCTTCAACAAATTATCTCGCATGGAACTCTTGGGTATGCAAATCTAGCTAAATTTGAACAACAAAACTTCTTGGATCATTAATTCTATCCAAAGAATCCTATTAAACCCTACAAGATTTATGTAAGCTTCATATGGTTCCATGAAGTATGGATCTTCTTTATACATCTCCTTCAAATCTTCAAATCCTAATATGCTTACTTGAGATTCATGCATGATTAGATTCCTCCTACTTAGATCATCTAAAACCTTATTATATTGTCCCTTATTATGTTTAATATTAAATGTGAAACTTTGCAAAAACTCAATCCATTTAACATGCTTTTGACTCAACTTATTTTGATTGCTAATGAACTATAAATCATAATTGTCAATGAACAAAACAAACTCTTTAGGTAACATATAGTGCCTCCATTTCTTCAAAGATTGTACAAGATCATATAGTTATTGATCATAGGATAAGTACATTTTATTGGCATCACTTAGTTTCTATCTAAAGTATGATATAACTTTCCCTTCTTATATTAAGACAATACCTATGTAGTCCCACTAGCATCACATTCCACTTGAAATAGTTTATTGAAATCAGACAAGGTTAAGATTTGTTCTTTAGTTACCTTATCTTTCAAAAATCTAAAATATTTATTAGTAGCCTCAGTCCAACAAAATCTTCTCTTATCACCCTTGATTATGTCTATCATTGGAGCAATAATTTCACTAAAAATCCTTATGAATTTCCTATAGAATCTAGCCAAACCATCAAAGCTTCTTAACTCCAAAGTTCTCTTGGGTGTAGGCCACTAAAGTATGGATTTTATCTTCTCCTTATCCATCTTCAATCCTTCCTTTGAAATTACAAATCCCAAGTACATTAATTTTGCCCTAGAAAAATTGCACTTTTTCACATTGATTAGTGATTTCTCTTAAAGTAGCTTACTCAATACCATCCTAAAATGTTTAAAATGATCTTCCTTAGTTTTAATAAACACCAAAATATCATCCAAATATATTATCACAAACTTACTAGTGAACTCCTTAAGCACTTAATTCATCAATCTCATGAAGGTGCTTGGTGTGTTAGCTAGCCCAAATGGCATGACTAACCACTCATAGATTCCATCATTGGTCTTGAATTTTATTTTACATTCATACCCTTCTATTATCATAATCTTATGGTACCCACTTTTCAAGTCTATCTTGGAAAAATATGCAGCTCCACTCAAACAATCAAGTAAATAATCAATTCTAGGCAATGAGAATCTATACCTGATAGTTATCTTGTTGACTTATATGAATTCTATACAGATTCTCCAACTCCCATCCTTATTAGGACTCAACACTATGGGAATAAAAAAATGGCTTAGACTCTCTCTCACCAATCCTTTGTTAAAAAATTCTTGGACTCGGTGCTTGATCTCTTCATTTTTCCTTGGTGTTAACCTCTATGTAGCCTTGTTTGGAAGATCAGCTCCTAAAATCAAGTCTATGTGATGGATAATGATTATAAATGGTGTAAAATCATTATGAAAATAATATAACACAATATCAATGTACTCATTTAGCATATATTATATCTCTAGAGGCAAATAAATCAACTTAATACTAGTGACTACACTTCTTGGCTTACTAATCACAGTAAAGTTTACCTCTGCTTTCTTCATTTGATGTAGAAACTCTTTAACATTAATTATCAACACTTAAGAATTATTTCCTACTACATAAACATCATATTCTTTCAATGGTGTGAGTGTATGCTTGATCCCATCTTTTTCAAATGTGTATGTATTCTACCTTCCATCATGCATGGCCTTCTTGTCAAATTTCCAAGGCCTCCCTATAAATATATGACACACATCCATAGGCATAACATCTCATAAAATATGATCTCTATATGTTCCTATCTGAAAATCCACTTTACATTGTTCACTTACCAAGATTTTTTTATACTTTTTGCAGCCAAGAGACTTGATAAGGTGTAGGATGCACCTCTTTATTCAAGCCTAGTTTCTCCACCATATCAGTTGATATAAGATTGTTTGTACTTCCACTATCTATGATGACATTTTATAACTTTCCATTGATCTTAAATGTAGTCATAAACAAATTTTTCCTTTGTGGTGGTTCCATAATTTCCTTATTAGGCTTTAACAAGATTATTTTCATTAAAAGAGATTCACCTTCCTCTAGAATTGATGCTAGTCCTTTAACTTCCTCTTCACCTTAGGTCATGTGTACACCTATTTCATGGCTGGTATAAGGGTTCTCTAGACACTCATATTCTCTATGTCCTACATATTTATTGAACTTAAAGCATTTTCTCATGAATCTTCCTCTTTCTCTTCGATATCCTTGATATGGCCTTCTTCCTCTTGGTGTATATCTACCTCTTGAGATTTATGGGATGTTGGAATCTTCTTGAGATGTTTTAATCTATCTTATAACTCCTTGTGATCCTATACCCCTGATGGATCTGCCCCTTCTTGAGAAGGAAGCTTGTTTTCTTATAATCTTCTCCTCATCTTTCAAGGCAAATTGGTATGCCTCTTCAATTGTCCTGGGTGTGAGAAGTCTAATCTCATCTTGGATGACAAGATTAAAACCATTATATACCTTGATACCTTCTCTGTATCATCCTCAATATTTATTTATCTTATGGTTATCCTATATAACCCTTCAGTGTATTCCTTTACATACATGTCCTTTTGTTTCAAATTTTGCAATTGCTTGAAAAGATTTGCTTGATAATTTAAGGGCATGAATTTACCTTTCATTTTTTCTACCATTATATCCAAAATCATGATATTTGTCTTTTATTTTATCCTCCTTTCCTCTTTCACTCCATCCCACCATAGGGATTCATGGCTCTTCAATCTGGTCATGGCATTCTTGACCTTCTTGTCATCTTTTTCTATCCCTTCATACTCAATGTACTTGTCTAATGCACTGATCCAGTCAATTGAATCTTCTACATCCAAGTTTCCTTCATACATTGGAACCTCCATTTTTGGCTTTACATTCACCTTCATAAGGCTATGTGATCACCCTTTCTTTATATGTATCATCTTCTACCACCAATGCATCCTCTAGTGGCTCTTCTTTTCCTTCACTAACTTCACCCATGTCAACACCTCTCCTTTGAGCAATCTCTAGGTCTTGTAACCTAGCTTGTAGGTTCATAAATACTTTTAATATTACCATCTTTCTTGATGGTCTCCTTCCATTATCTCACCTCTATTCCTCACTCTCATGGCCATCTTGAAACTTTGCTTCTCTCTCACAAATCACTTTCTTTCTCTTGCTTGGATCTTGGATTGTGCACAATCCCTTAGATCTGATACCAAAATTGGTGTCACCCTGAGACCATATAAATACACCTTCAAGACTACTATACTGACTTATAAACCTTGTTAAATAGGAGGTCTCATGACTGGTATGTTGCACTTGATAATACATAAGCAATAAGACTTGGGTCTCAATAAAGAATTGTGTAGAAAGACTCAAAAGCAATAAGTACCAACATGGACACCCTAAACACATTCTATCTAGACTATTTATACTTATATAGATACCTCTGAATGATTAAAAACCATACCCCAGGCCATAAGACCTCCTTTGCTTTGTATATGGGATAATGGGCTTGTAGCCTTGTTGACCATGTTTTTCAAACATAACTTCTCTTAGATTCATCATAACACAAAACTTAAATAGGATCTAGATACCCATTAAGGATTTATACAACATATCCCAAATTATCCTAGGGTTACTTTATACAGACTAGCCATATTATAGACTATGTTAAGCCTAACTGGGCCTCTAAAATACCTTGTTTAGGAAGGTGAATGAATAATATAATGGAAATAAGACCTAATATTCATACAATAAGTGTAAAATGACATAATAAAACTATTCAAACAAAAATTTGATCAGTTGTCAATTTAAACCTTGACCAAAACCCCTCTATCACAATCATCCTAGGCCTATAAGGGCTAAGCAAGGTAAATCCTTAGAACATAGTCTTAACCATTGAGTTATATCTTAAAACTTTAAACAATATTTATACACACTTAAGACACTAGGATTAAAAAGTTTGGAAAATTTTCACCATATGGATTTTAAAATTGACAGAGCCCTAGTTTGGGCACAATCAACATATAAAATAAGCTATAGGGAGCATCCTAGGGTTTCAAGAACACAAATAAATTTTATTTGGCTTGGATTTATTGATAATATAATCTTTAGTAGTCACAATGATGAAAATATTTCATCTAACCCTTACTGTCAACCTATTGTTTGCTACCCTGTGTGGTAACAATCATAGTCATGAAGAAAAACATCAACAAAACATATCAAATTATCTTCCAACGTATCATATGTTCATTGCATGTTAAAAACATCATATGACATCTCCTTGGGTCGAAATAACCCCTCAAATAAACATAAAACCTCAACTTATACACCAAATCTATATTCTAGACTCATGCAACAAACCCCAAAAATGGAGTTAACCACTTTTTCCAAAAAAATAAGATCTCAACCATAGTATATCTCACCCAACTGACCTAAAATCATATGAAATATTATCTTCAAACCAATTTAAGTTAAATCCATATAAGCTTGGCCTTTGGACATATTAGGCTTTATTACATGCTTATGGAAAACATAGCTATGAATTTAAAATTTGAATATCACAAATTGAAGGGAAATCAATCTAACACACTTAGAATCTCTAAGACTTAACCAAGAACATAAAAAACATATTCAAATAATGAATATGTTCCTACATCAGTCCCTCACCTATGAATCCTTCTCCACTAGTGATCCCTTCATCTCCTATATAATCCATTCTCGTGCATTCTCTTGAGCATGCCTTTCTTGATAGCCCTCCTCAGTATGATCCATCCAGCATTCCTACCTTTTTTATTGAGGACATTAGGCATGAATTATTTTACCATTTTTTGTTGAATATAAATGAGATATTATTTGTAGTTTGCATCCAACTTCAGAGAGACTTATTAAATGTTTTGGATCATGTGTGTGGGAAAATATATTAGTACTTTTGAGCACATGCATGGTGTTCTTATATTTTCAATTGGGTTGGACATGTGCTCTAAATTTATCTTTATCTATTTGTTATATGATTTGATATTGTGTCAAATTCCTATTTATCTTACATGGTGATGTTGATTTTGCAGTTTATATTGTTTATTATTTCATTTTTGTTTGATTATGGATGTCTTATTTATCATTGCTTTCTTCTTATTTATTGAGTTTATTTCTTAAAAACTCCCTTATTCTCTTTTCATGATTGTTTGATTTCTTATCTCTATATATATGGATAATTATTATTGTTACTTGGTTATATAAACCTTGTTCCCCTTAGTCATTCCTTCTATACCAAGTGATCAGTTAACAAACATTCATCTCATTATACTTTTCTATTACCAGTCCACTTTAGATCTCCTTTATTATCTTTATTACTTTCCACAAACTAAGCATATACATGGTTGAGACTTGAGATAACATGTTGGTTCATTGTTAAGCCTAAGTGTCCTAGTCAATCTTATCTAGGGTTACTTAGCTTCTTTTAGCCTAAGCCTACATCTTATTCATGTGTATCACTCTATCTCTTATGATTGGTCATTCCAAGTCTGTATGGAGGAATAATCTTAAAAATCCTTAAAAACATTCAAAATCCAAATATTTTAATAAAAGTTAATAATCCCAAAAGTCAAAAACATTCAAAATTCTTAAAAGTTAGATCACACTAAAAACATGATTCAAAGCACATTTCCTTCTTTTAGTCAAAGCTCAAACTCCATAGTTAGCCTCATGGTAGATCCGAGATCCATTGGGGTGTGGTAGGCTAGTAGATTAGAAAAGGTGAAAAAAAATCTTGTAGTAGTACCTACTTTCTCATGCAATTACCCAAGCTTCATAGTATATTGACAACTCTATAAGGGGTCCTGAGGATTGGAGAACATGTCATGGCAAGGTAGGTCCATATTAATTTTATTTTAGCACTCTACCTTCATGATTTTATCTTAGTATCATGCTTATTTTCCTACACAACTTTGTGTTTGTATCAAACAAGATTCTTTTTCACATTTATGGTCACTAGTCACTTAGTTTCTTCTCATATCTTTAGTATGGCTCCTATCTCCTAAGGTCTTCTAATAAGATGCCTAAGTTATGATTTTTACACTCCCTTTTTCACTCCCTAAAATCCTCATATTTCCTCTTGAGAAATATTAGTTTGTTCATTGATCACTCCCCTAGGGACTTCATTTATGATTTGCATTGTAAAACCATGGATAAGACCTAACCTTCCTCAAAAATTACCAACATTTCACATTCCTATTACCAACATCCCTTTTTACCAAATTTTCCCATTATTTCACCTCATTGATGTTCCCTTTGTGAGTTGTAGTGTAAGACCATGGATAGGACCTAGCCTTCCTCACAAAATTTTCCAATAATCCAAGTCACAAACAAAAATAATGTGTCAAATATGAGATAATCTTTGATTGATTATGAATTTACACATCATTGGCATGATTCCTAGGTTGATTTAGTATGTTTTATTCTTATTTCATTACTCTTTCACTTTGTATCTTATTATTTTCTGATTACATGTAAGAATCCAATCATTTATTGAATTTATACCAACTTTTGCTATTTTTATTTTTATTTTATACTTCCAAACTTGATTTAGTATGATTGATTGACTTAACTTATTTGTTTTTATACCATTTCTCTTGCACATGCTTTCCACTTTATTACATTACTTTCATACTTCCCAACATGATTTAGTATGATTTTAATTGTTTTAATTTGGTGCTAAAAGCTCTTTTTCATTGTTTAAAAACAAATTTTTGCCATATTGTTTACCACCCTTTTGTTTCTTATACTTAGTCATTTTCTTTTTATTACACATTTCCCAACATTAAATAGTGTGTATTAAAATTTTGATTAATTATATTTAGCCAAATCTTTTTTCTCCTATTTCTTTTTAACCATTTATGTGTCCCATATTGAATTTTCCCATTATTCCACCTCATTGGTGTTCCCTTTGTGATTTTTAGTGTAATACCATGGATAGGACCTATCCTTCCTCACAAAATTTTATAAGTTTGGTATAGATCTAATATATAAAATTAAATCATGCATAGAGAAAGTTAAGTTGAACACATGACAAACATAGACTTATTTCAACACATAACTATATTTTTGTCTATTCTTTATTACTCTATATTTTATCATATGGGACATAGTACATATTTATAGGAATAACATCCTATAACCTCTCCCCAATATTCTATCCCAAAATCTCTCACACAAACCCCTATGAATAATATATACTAACAAATAAACTATGTTTGTAATATTGTTGTAATAATATTATGACTATCAAACTAACTATTACTTAAATATATTTACCTCTCAATAAATATTAAAACTCACCCTAATAATAATGTTACTAACAATTAATTTTTAACATTCACCTACTTAAAATTATTATTCCTAGTCGCACACCCCCTTAATCTGAACTTGGGGAAAATATCATCATGTACTACATCTGAATATGACTGTGTGATCTTTCCAAGGATCACAAACCTAAAAAAAATGGTTTTTCTATGGCTGACCAAAAACTAATGAAGGTTTATCCCATGGCTAACCTATAACCAATGATAGTTTATCCCATGGCTTACCATCAACCAAGTGGTTTTGCTAGTTTACAACAAACCATGTCATGTATGCAAGTACATATTTAATTCCCATCATTTTCTAACTAAGAGGCATTACAAAATGAAAATATCAAAAGAGATTATTTGAATAAGAATTGTACTTCTATTCTTATTCAATCACACACAACATAAAAATATAAAAATCAAACCATACTATATACATCATCAATACATCTGGGGCCCCATCACT